>OY720449.1:31635951-31763451 GCA_963082715.1 Harpalus rubripes | reverse complement strand
ATGTTAAACAACAAACTCGAAGCGAAAGTTCAGCTGTTCAGGTGTAGGTAACTAAGACAACTCCAGACAATGTTTTATTTACTGTAAGATACATTCATCTGCAACCAACTGGAAATTAGACATTTCTCAGGTAATTTTTTAAAAGAAATATTTTACGAGACTAATCCCGAAAATTCATATTTTACTGTTGCTTAGTGGGTAGTAATCCGACTTATTTACGCTTGAAAACAAATAATTTTTCTATTTCTCTCAACAAATTATTCATTTATAGGTTTTTTTAAGTCCCCGTCCGACATAAGCTGGTGCAATTAGGGGACTTATACAGTTATAAGTTGCATTACAGTTCTATTGAACTGTAAATTTTTGAGTATTTTCAAAAAAAGAAATGAAAGAATAACAAATTTTAAGACTAAGGCCCGGGTGCTAGAAACACAGTGGTATCTATGTGTAACTTAACTGCCTGGTACCTCCTAACATGTCGGTACCTTTTTACGGCGTGCTAGAAACGAATGTTGGTTGTTGCTTCGTAACAAATCAGTATCAGTTAGTAATGACACAAACCAATGGTATATGATGTGTTCTTCCACAATTCACTAGATGGCAACACTATCTAAATATCAAATATGAAATCATTTAATAAATATAATTTTAAGATAGGAAGATAAATTGGCTATTTTTGGTAAAATTATTTTAAATTATTTGGTTCACAGTTCTTCGATCCGCAAATCATCTGCCACCATTATTTGAAAAATCCTTAAATAAAACGCACGGAACAAAAAATGAAGAAAACACAAACATAATTTTTGTAATTCTGTTAAAATTGATTTACTCTTCATAGTTACTGGTTTTAGTAATCATCTTTTTCTTTAACTAAATTTTGGCAAATTTATTCGAAATCCTGTAACCTTTCTTAAAATCCACTTCATATATCAAGGTTATTTCGTTTTCTGAAATTTTTAGACTGAAATACGCGAATTATATTATTAATATTATTATTTGATGATTTTAAGAACATCAAAATTATATACGAGCAAAATATTACCTATGTAACAGGTTGACAGTATGTAACAGTCAGGTAACTAGTCGTGAAGTATATATATATATATATATATATATATATATATATATATATATATATATATATATATATATATATATATATATATATATTTACAGTATTTTTGAAACAGCCTGTATACGTATATATATATATATATATATATATATATATATATATATATATAACTCAGCTTTCACGATGCATTTTAGGGTAACATATTTTCTAGCACGTCAAATCGTCAGGTACCTGTCTGTTACATGTAACTGTGTGATATCTGACGTTCTAGCACTCGGGCCTTAATCATTCATAATTGTAACTTCAATGATCATATTTTCAACAAAAATAATTATTTTTAAAATTGCATTGCAAAGCTGATAAAAATCCAAAAGTGCAATTTCTAAAGTACCTAGTAAGTGATACAAGTATTCTAAAGTCAAAAACATACTGATCAATAAAAACTATTTGTACATTATTGTAATATTAAGTGTGAAAGTTCATTAATTTAAAATTTTTGAAAATATTTTTTTTTTGTTTTTCTAGTTCAATAAATCCGACTATTGAATCTACCAATCCTCATTTAATAATAAATTTTAGTATTGTAAAATCTCAAAACAGTATGCGTTGCTGGTAACGAGGTAAAAAATTCAATGATTTTTATATTTTCTATTTTTATTTGTATTTTTCCACACGTGTGTCCCATTCCAGTAATTATTCTGTCGTGCAATATATTCTCGCTAGCGCTAGCAGATAAAATAGGACACTTTCCACGTGGAGAAACTATTCCGCTGATTTCGAAGATTTTTGGGACTCATTTATCGCTTGTGCCAGAGAATAGCAATTTTAACCAGTACTTTTAAAGCAAAGATACGAAATTAAATCGCGAACAAATGCACAATTGGTTTTCACGATTACATTAAAAGAAAACTATTAAAAAAGCTATTAACTGAGGTAAGCTGAAATGTTTTGTAATATTTTGTGAAAAAATACACGAAGGTTTTTTTTGGATTATTTTGTGAATTTTTTGCAAAATGGTCCGCTGTGTTTACAAATGAGTCCACTAAACAAAACCAGCGTTGTTTAATTATAATTTTTACCACTATTTTGCTGTTTTTGCTAGCGGTTTTTGTCAGGTTACTTTGTTTTCTAATTATGCGATACCTGCTGCAAAACCGCTATTCCGGGGAAATGTGGATCTAATCTGCAAGCTGGAACTAATGAATTGTTCTTACGTGGAGAACGGAATTGAAATTTCTAGTTATTAAATTTTCTATCCCACTGCTAATACCACTTACAGACAAACGAATACATTGATTCTCACATGTAATTGTTTAATCAGCAAGTAAACAGCTTTGTTTTATTTAAATGTTGAATTACTTTTTTAAATTACTAATTTAATTTTCTGATAAAATATTTTACTATAACGGGAAGAATTTACGAACAATGCTATAATATTCTGTAAAATCTTTAAATAATGTGCGTTTTGATCTTTTTGATGAAACTGGTTTTCTCAAAAAATATCTTAGCAAAAATAATTTTAGTCCCAGTGCATGAGTTGAAGGAAATATGTAAGTTAATTTTAAATAATAAGTGTATTTTACTTTCAATAAAAGAACGTTTTCAATTAGTTTTCTCTTTGCGAATTATTCTTAAAAAATCTGATGTGGACACCACACGACGTTCTTGTACGCAAGACCAATATGAAGTATAGACCCAATTATAAAATTGCACGTACTCGTATTTGACGTAATTTGACATTAACATCTATTTTTTATTTTTTTCTGATTTTTTGTCCTAATGATGTGCTAGACGCAGAATTTAATTCTCTAAAACTCTTATTTGAAACATTTATTTCTAAAATGAAAATGAAACCATTTTATTCAAGAAAAACTGTTAACAACTTCAGGTAATATATCACTTCCGATTAGTCTAGTTTAACCAAAATCTACTATGTTATTCCCATTGACATAAAAGTCTTATTTACCAAATTTGAAAAGTTGTGGATTATATTTTTAAATAGTTTTTCATTAAAATCTATTAGAAGCTTCAAGTAAAGTTGCACTTCTGGAAATTTTGTAATAACCAAAAAGGGAGGTACACAACTAGATGTTATAGCAATCCTAAATACAACATTTCAACGTTTTACGGCTTACAGTTTTTGAGTTATGTGAGATACGTATACGTACGTACAGACGTCACAACGAAATTAGTCAAAATGGATTCAGGGATAGTCGAAATGTATATTTCCGTTGAAATCTGAAATTTCGCGATTACAATACTTCCTTTACTTCGTACAAGGAAGTAAAAACAACTCTATTCTGTTCATAAGTTACTATTCTATGAAATTAACATTGCTAACTTGATACAAAAATATATAGAATGTTTATTTCAACAGTTTTTCCTAAAAGCTGCTTAACTGTATGTTTTGCGTGACATATTATTAAATTATTCTTTTTTTCAATATATGGTGCCCTTTTTACTTCCTTGTACAAAGTGAAGGAAGTATTGTATTCGCGAAAAATTTCGGTTTTCAGATATCAACGGAAATATCCATTTTGACCATCCCTGAATCCATTCTGACTAATTTCGTCGTGACGTCTGTACGTACGTACGTACGTATCTCGCATAACTCAAAAACGGTAAGCTGTAGAAAGTTGAAATTTTGTATTTAGGATTCTATAACATCTAGTTGTGTACCTCCCTTTTTGGTTATTACATAATTTCTAGAAATGATACTTTATATGAAGCCTATAATAGATTTTAATGAAAAACTATTTAAAAATATAATTCAAAACTTTATAATGGTTTCATTTTGATTTTAGAAATACATGCTTCAAATAAGAGTTTTAGAGAATTAAATTCTGCGTCTAGCACATCAAGTATTATTAAATTAGCCCTTTGTATAAGCGAGATATATAAATTTGAAACATATACTTTTTGGTTTTTGTAATGAAGCTTGCTATGGAGTAGGACAAAAAATAACAAAAAAATAAAAAGTAGATGTTAATGTCAAATTACGTCAAATACGTGCAATTTTATAATTGAGTCTATACTTCATATTAGTCTTGCATACAAGGAAGTCGTGTGGTGTCCACATCAGATTTTTTCGATCCTCATCATTGGGATCTCGGTTAACGTAAAAGATACAAATTACTTCTAAGTATAACACAATATTTAATTTTGGTTTACACTTTTAGGGCACTGTTTCATCCTTTTTCGAATACCTACAATCAAATATTTTTATCACTGTTGAATTTCGAGTTAATTTGTATATGGACGTCTTAGAAGAATGTTACGCCATTAGCTTACCACAGATTTATAAATTATCTATTTTCAATTGCTGCAACCAGCAAAATTACAACAAATATTAAATTTATATAAAATTTTGTTTTCAATATGTCATCCCCTATTGTAAGGTTCAAATAAAAATACTCTAATTAATTAGACAGCGGGCTTCGCAAGTTAATTTAGTTGACAGATAAGTAACTGTATAAATGATAGTGCCAATTTTATTTTCCACAGCCTACTTAATTTTTCTTATCTCAATAATTCTAACCCTTGTAAACATATACATCAACCAGTAGAAAGATACTTTCGGTAAAGTTCTGTAATTAATATAATATAATGAAATGCAGCAAATTTCGAAAAACTTCGTTTTGTTGCTTGGTGTACTTACAAATCGTTATTATTTCTACGAATTATATGCGTAAATAGCTTCATTCATCATATCAGTGGAGTATCAGAAGTATTTGAACTAATATTAATTATGTAATTTAAATTGACGGTCTTTAAATAATTGACTGTTTTTGTTTTATCATCCTATGAAAAAACATTTACCAACCTGTTTTAATTGTTTTGAAAACATGATGTAGTAAATATTTACACTTTTAAACAATTACAGCAAACAAATTTCCCAATGAAATTACAACAATTCACTTCTAAACAGCATTGGCAACTTCAATTTGCTGAAATAAAATCCACTCAAACAAGAAAACAGTGCCAAATAAACAGCGGTCAACAACAATGTTCAAAAATCATCAGCACGCGATATTTCCACTTGTGAACACAATGCTCATTTCGGGAAGCTATATGCCATTCCGGGAGGAAATAGAAAATCGACAATTCTTTCACAGTCGAACCAAATAATTGCGGAAAAATCGAAATTGCAATGATACGGTTGCATTGTTTAACGAAATCATAAAAGAATTATGTACATACATATAAATATTTCTATAATTTTTCTTCACATTTTTATACCTAATTCATTAGTATAAAAACACTATTTACTGTATTTTTAATAGAAATTTAATTTCACACTGTCTATATGAGTATTAATTTTTTAACCAATTTGACGTATCTACCTATGCTTTTCTACCAAATTTTTATCATCATGTTTATTTAGTATAGGGTAAGGGCGGGTAAGAGTACGCTCATTCTAAGAGTACGCAGTATCAATATTTTGGAATAGAAAATATCATTCAGCTGGTGTAACAGTTAAAACAAGACGTATTTATGTGTCCATCTTGAGTACAAAAAATCGTCTTTCTAAGGTAAGACAATTATAAAGTAGACAAGAAACAAAATTTTTGTTTTCTGTATTGTTATTTTGGGTTACTTGTATAGTAATGTCGATTAAATTCAGCTTGACATATTTATTATTTTACTTATTGACAGTTTAGTTTTATCATTGTAGTTAAAGAGTACGCAGAAGCGATTGCAGCGGTATCTAACGTGTTATAGTAAAATTTATATTTAATAAAATATATGTAAAATCCAAGAGTACGCAGAAAAATAAAACTAAGAGTACGCATGCGTACTGTTATGCGTACCCTTAGTTTAAATAATATATTATTTTGTTATCCTGTATTTTGATTTTTTTGCACTTTAGATGGGCAAGTATAAACGAAAAAGTAATCGACAGTTAAAATTTACTCGGGAATTAATGCAGGAAAAAAAATCGAATTAGTAAAGGTGATTCTAAAAGACATTGCAATATCACTAGATTTACATGAAGCTACTGAAAGCGCTTCAAAGGAGACACAATTCCAGATTCTCTAGGAATGTATAAATAAGCCTGTTTTCAATCAAGATATGGAAAAGAAGCTTGCAGAACATGTTAAAATGCTTGACAATTTACAGTACAAGGATCCCCCAGAAATGGATACAGTGCAAATTATGCAAACTTTGGTGGCATGAAATTTGCACCACATATTCTGGCCAAAAAATATTTAAATGCGACAAATGTGTACCAGAATAATATGCTTAATAGTTACGTACTCTTAGATTCATGTACGTCTAAGAGTACGCATTTCCCATTTTGTTTATATTCATTAATATTAAAAATATGAATAAATGAATCCACTTAGAATTATTTTAATTTTATTGCCAAATGTACAAACAATATATATTTTCATAAATGGTAAGTATTTTTTTCAAAATAAATTTTTTGCACTCCAAAAAAGAAAATGTGCGTACTCTTACCCGCCTTTACCCTACAGTGTATTTAAATTTATACAGTGTAGAACCAAAATAAATTAATTTTTGTTATATCAATTAAGTCTAAATTAAATACTTCCTAAATTCTTCCAAAACTTTCTTGTAAAACTTTATCTATTAACATTATGCTTAACTGCAATATTTAATATTAATTAAGTAAAGTTTTCTGAGTGGATGTAAGGTGGCTTTAGACGATCAAATAAATTGAGCTTTCATAAACAAATATTTACAACATAATTTTTGTTCAAATGTTTACGTTTTATACGTTCAAATTAAATTAACAATATTTGCTTATAAGTAGACGTACCACAATAAGAGAATGAAAATAAAAAATTGACAGCAATAATATTTTCAAATATCCATAATTATTACATTTTATTTTGGTTTGACATTTCATCTGTGCGTTTGATGTTTGGTTTGTAGCTAGCATAGTTTTAATATTGTATTCATATTTCTTTACTTGCATATCATGAAATTTAGTCAAAACCGTTGTCAAAACAAGAACAAATATAACATTTATAAAAAAAAAAATATTTATGCCAACATTAAAATATACAGTGCAACCCAGGATGAAATTATTCCTAGAAGTAACTAAAAGTAAATGACCTTGATAATTAAAACATGCCCTTTTCTCGAAAAGTATAATAATTGGGTAAATATACAAGAAAATATCTAATTTGTTATTCATATAGAACACAAATTATTAGAAAACGCGTATTTATTCTTTTCTCTAGTAGTAGTATAATCTAATAATACCGTACGAAAGCGACATCACTTAGGCATATTGTATTGCGTATTAGCATATTTCTTGTAAAATTACTTCATGAACATAGGTACTATGTAAATTTCACGACTTTGACATCAGTTACTTATTAATATTTAAATATCTTAACTATTTTCGTGGTATATTATAGGTTGTTAGGAATACAGACTGAAAGTCATATCCTTCCACTATCATGTCACTATCAAAATATGACAGCTTTTTTTTTCTAGATGTAATTTTTTTCTTCAATGAGATTTACTTTTTGGTAAATTTATACTGCTTTTATCTTTTATGCTTGTTTTTTCTCCTCTTTCGTTTATTTCCAAACATATTGGCAGAAAGTATATCTCTCATATCTTGTTGAGGCCGTTGATTGGTAGGGCAAGCTTGACTTGTTCCCTTGTTGAGTTACACGGTTAATTTACTCAAATTAGCCGCTCGAGCACTTCGTAGCACGTGGCCCAGTGGTCGAGAACGCCAACATTTTCAAGCAATTCACACTGCGAACTCTAATGAAGGAACTGGACGGACATTTCGACACTATTACCTAAAATCGTAAAAGATAGAAATGAACTCGTAAAATATACGACACATTTTACACCATATTGTATGTAATAATAAATATATCATCATGATGTTTATCTATTGGTGAATATGCCGATACGATAGTTGCCCATATTAAAGCATATAACTTTGAATACATCACGGTTCGAAATTACCGGCTATCTAATTTTGTTGCTAGTAAAATACTAAAATAACAGGTATATGATTATAGTTAGCGTGATAACTTGACTATTTGTTCGCTTCAAACAAATATAGGATGAATACGAGAATTTGTGACAGAGAAAACTTTTCCCTCAATATCTGTCTCATAAAACTTAATGGGGTGCTTTATACATTCATATAAAATTTTAGAGCACTAAATAAATAAATGTCTGGATACAATTTTTTTTTAATTTTGAACTAACGACAGGTAAACTCTCGATCCATGAAACAATTCAAAATAGTTATTTACGTATAGCGGATCGAAAGAAAAAAATTACGCCTGCGGACGAAGTTTTGAGAAAAGTTTAATAGTCACCACAGGAATTTTCGATCTTCTTTTGTTTCTGAGTTACAGGTAAAAACTCGTTTTTCGCTTATTTTGAAAATATATCATATCTTATTTCTCACAAACTTACCAATGGAAGTTTTCACTATGTACTTTAGCTGAACTTCTGTACTTTTGTTTTATGCCGGTACCTGATGATGGATCTTTTAAGGTTCGAAACCGGTAGTACACGCATCATTAAATAAACTTGAAAGAAAACTGTTTTATTCTTTTCATATTCATACCTCTTCACATTAGGTTTATTTTCTTTTAAATTTAAGTTTTAATGAAATTTACGAAGTTGGTAGGCTCTATGAATGCTTCTACTTGTTTTTTGTGGCTTTATCCGATAGTAATATCAATTTTTTAAAATTACTATAGCAACAACTCATGACGCGCCCTTGGGTGTTATTTGTTATATAATAACCCTAAAAGCAGGTTTGTTATGATAATAATAACATACCAGTACCTATTTTCTTTGTTACTCACTTGTAAATATGATTTTATTGATACCGTCTACTACTTTTGAAAATTACTCTTTACGAGATACTATATTAACATGTAAAATTGATAGCAAACTTGTTATAATTTTACATGTTAATAACGTTGTTGATATGATACATATCAAAAATAAGTGTCAATTGTCAGGTTTTGATTATAATTTTAAATTTGATTTACAAGTGAGAAAAATAAAATATTGTACAATACATGCCTCAAGGATGTGACTGACTCGCCTACTCGGTTCGTCAGTCATTTACCTCCTTTCAGCCGTAAAAACCGTTTTACCTGGCTTGCAATGTAAGATATTTTTACAAGCTTTACGGAACAGAATAGTTAAAAAAAACCGTTCGCCATGTTAAACCTTACTCATAAATAAAGAGTTTTCGTATTCACCCTTTATTGTGCTAGCTGCATTGGTATAGTTGTCAGAAATCTTTTTTAACCTGGATCACTCTTTCTAAATCGGATATGTTGCATCACGTTCTCGGACCATTTGAATAAATTAATGTTTTAAAGTGACTGATTACCGACGAAACTTTAAATACCTATAACATAATAATAATAATAATAATAATAATAATAATAATAATAATAATAATAATAATAATAATAATAATAATAATAATAATAATAATAATAATAATAATAATAATAATAATAATAATAATAATAATAATAATAATAATAATAATAATAATAATAATAATAATAATAATAATAATAATAATAATAATAATAATAATAATAATAATAATAATAATAATAATAATAATAATAATAATAAAAAACTCATTATGCAATTCAAAATAACTCTACTTCTATGGATAGCAATTCATGGCTCATCCCACTAACTGATTCGCGGGTCATAATTGCCGAACAATGCTTTATAGTAGCCTCACTGCCGCCTTGGTTACTTGCTAATCAAATGTTGTCTCATTTAGTAAGGACTGGCACAGCCCTAATGTACAACAATTATGTACGGTATTTGAGGCCTTGGCCCAGCAAGGTCTGTTGTATCATTACTAATGATTATACTGATAGTGCTGATGATGATAATTATTATTATGATGGTGATGTCGACGACGATAATGATCGATACTCCAATCTGATTTTATACCGCTAATAACGTATATAGGTATTTGTAACGAACGATTACTTGACTCCATTTAACAACCACTCAGAATTATCATAAAGTTGTCTCTTTCATACAATAAATAATTAACTTTGGGGACATCAGTCTTGATTCAAGAATTTTTTAACAGAACAGTTACTTTTAGTGATATATTATGAAGATTATGATTATTGTATACAATAAATATTCGTCAAGTGTCAAGTAATTAATGTGACAAAAATTTTCAGTGCCGTAACTAGGGCGTGGCAAAGGTAGCACACGCCACGGGCGCAAAATTCTTAAGGGCGCAAAATTTTAATCATTTATATGGTTTTAGATCAAATATTTATAAAATCTATTTTCTAAATTCAACAAATAATTATCTACAGATAGGCCAGTCGGCAAGATGTTTATTGTGGAAATAATTGGTGACAAGCTAGCGTACGTTTTATTCTTTTTATTGGGACATCTAAAACGATAAACTAATTTTGCAGCCTCTAGCGACCCCGAATTTTGCCGCCATGCAAAAAATGAGTTATTGGCCATTTTTTTTAAACAGTGACCCGTATCAAATTTTTTTTTTTTAGGTATTTAAAACTTAGTATATATCTTGTTCCATTGAAGCCATTCATTATTGTAGAGAATTAGACATAGTTTTGAATTCTCTGATTGGCTGAAATTGGAGACATGAGACACGTTTACCCAATTAAATTTCGGCTACTTAAAACTGACACTGATGCGAGCGTCATCTGCTAAATGGCCTAAATGGAACAGAGTATAGACGATTTTTGCCGATGAGCGGTACATTTATATGAAATTCCTCTAAAATTTTAAACATCTGCAAATCATATCATCTGAAATTTCGACACATATTAAATACGTAATATTATATATCTTTAATCGTATCAAAAATTTTAATTGAAAATATGAGAACTAAGCCGATTTGCAGATCTATTAATTTTAGAAAATGTTCATGCAAGTTTAAGTTATTAGTAACTCAAGAACCTCTCATCAGAACTTTATTTTGTTTTTATTTTCTTGATATAGGGGCGCAATTTTTTTTTTGCCACAGGCGCTCAAATCCGAATTTACGGCTCTGAAAATTTCAGTAGTAACCAAGCATATTTTATTCAAAAATACTATTCCATATTGGAAACCTTTCCTATTCCGAAGTAACTTCGTTAGCTGAATAAATGCCTTAATTACAATTCTTATAACGACGGGATAGCACAGTAGAAGAATACCTACTAACCTCTGGACTCAGAAATCGTGGGTTCGAATCCGGGTTAGGTCAAAATTTTTTCAATGCATTTTTCTTGACTTGGGTTTGATCGGTACCTACTCTCGTTAGTTTTCCAAGTTGATATACAATTAACTTGGCAATCAAAAAGCTATCTGATACCGGCTTCAGGTTGTAACAAGGGTTTGCATCGGGCGGGCAGTAAGAAACGTCGTTGTAAAATGTAAATGTATTATTAATAGATAGTGACTGAGTCAGGTACATAACACATATAGGTTGATAATCCTGAAATACCATACAACACAATTATACAAAAATGCCTTAATTATAATTCTTATGTGCAGTAAGTAGAATTTTCTTGTCGATTTATAACTAAATATTTAAAGTAAAGTAAAATTAATAATTATTGCTTCTAAAGTTCTCCGTTTCTAAATAAAATATTTCATTAAACTTTTACTTGAAAATGTTGAAAGTTATTAAGAAAGAGCAATGAAGCTTGCAACTGCAAATACTGGTTTCAGTAATGAGATTTTTTTATTTAGCAATCAGCAGCTGTTGAATTATGTCTCATGTCGTTAGCCGTTTAAACTACAGCGTCACTAACTAGAAAGAAATCGGACAGTGGCGATTTGCTATGACAAGCAGAAAATGCGATGCTATATATTTCTCCTGACATCGGAAAATAAACCAAGAACTTGATACGAAACGATAAAAACTTCACTGACAACTAGGGAAACAGCAAATAACTTAATCGGGATCGAATTATAAACACAGGGAAATTGTTTCTTTTTGAGATACAATTTTTGGTTTTAACCAGGACATCATACTACATTCGAGATTCAGAATTGTTTTATCCTAACTCTTATTCTTTTCGTTTGTCCCAAATTAGTGTAAAATTAACTTGTAAACGTTTAACAGGATGTCTGGATTTGACGATGTACGACTTTAGTTAAATGGGACATCTGGTGCACCTTTTGAGGGCTATTTTAGATGCATTTGTTTTGCCAAAAATTCTCATATACTAGAATATTGAAAAACTAATTTTGCTTTGAACAATAATTGGTAATCTATAAAAATGTTTCAAATGAAAAAAGTTAGATATTCTTATTGACCATCAAGCGGCGTACGAAAATATTTATACTTCCTCGTACAAAGTAAAGGTTTTCAGATTTCAACGGATATATCCATTTTGGCCATCCCTGAATCCATTCTGACTAATTTCGTCGTGACGTCTGTACGTACGTAGGTACGTATCTCGCATAACTCAAAAACGGTAAGCCGTAGAAAGTTGAAATTTTGTATTTTGGACTTCTATAACATATAGTTGTGCACCTCCCCTTTTGGGAATTACATAATTTCCAGAAATGGTACTTTATTTGAAGCCTATAATAGACTTTAATGTAAAACTATATTAAAATATTATCCAAAACTTTTAAAATTTAGTATATAAGACTTTTATATCAATTGGAATAACATACCAGAATTTGGTTAAAACAGGCTAACCGGAAGTGATATATTACTTGAAGTTGTTAACAGTTTTTCTTGAATAAAATGGTTTCATTTTGATTTTAGAAATATATGCTTCAAATAAGAGTTTTTAGAGTATTAAATTTGCGTCTAGCACATCAAGTATTATTAAATTAGCCCTTTGTATAAGCGAGATATGTAAATTTAAAACATATACTTTTTGGTTTTTGTAATGAAGCTTGCTGTGGATTAGGACAAAAAAATAACAAAAAAATAAAAAAAAGATGTTAATGTCAAATTACGTCAAATACGTTCAATTTTATAATTGAGTCTATACTTCATATTAGTCTTGCGTACAAGGAAGTCGTGTGGTGTCCACATCAGATTTTTTATTGGTACATTTTCGAGATTTACTTACTTTTTTAAAAGGAGCTTATTGGATTTTTTCATCAAAAATACTTGTTCTTTTCTCTTTCAATTATTTTAAGAGTTATTGTATCTTAAATTTGTTTTACCTTTACAATCTTTGATTTTTTGTTATTCTTTCATGAGAAATTAAGAACCTTAACTGCACTAGTGCGACATAAACACCTGTGCAGTATTTGTAATCAATCTACATACAACTAAAACTATAATACCTTTGATAGTGTTGAATATTAATCTTCGGTTGTTGCTATTACTCACTAAATTTATTGTATTGAAACAATAATGTGTGTTATGAAGTCGCATAACTGAGTGCGTTAACGGTACCGGTTGTGGTTCTGACGGCCCGAGTTGAAATACCAGTGACATTAACCTGACGTTGGTAAGGTGGGGTGTGACAAACCCCACGCATTTATATCAGGCTTAAACTTGTCAACATTTAATTACAGACCTGCGGGTTGTAGTAGCTTCGCTTGAGACATTTGGCTTACATCTCATATTAATATTTTAGTAAGTAGGGTCTAACGCTATTGACAGAAATAAATTACAATATTTTTGAAGCTGAAGTGCAAAAAATTTGTAAGTATTTTGTATTTTATCGAGCAAATAATAATTATTACAAATTAAAAAGGAAAGACTACTTCAGATCATTAGGGCTAGAACTAATAGCAGAACATTTAACTCAACGGAAATTAAATTTACGGTTACCGGCACAAATGCATGCGAAACTTTTGAAATGACAGAATACCCGTCTGAGCCAATTACAAAAATTACGAAATCAGTTAGCCGTTGTTCTGTGTGTCCAAGGACTCGAGACCACAAAAGTAAGTAAATTTGTTCTACATGTGACATATACTTATGTCTTGAGTTGAGCACGCAAAAATTTATTGTGAAAATTGCTTCAAATATGAAACTTATTTGTTTATTATCATATTTCAATACTGTTTATTTTAATTGATTTATATTAAGCTTATAGTTATTAAAATATGTTTTTTTTAATGAACGAGTTACTGTGAAACCCAGTAATATGTAAAAAAAACCATACTTGACAGTTAATCGACGCTCATCTTTTGATATAACGCATTGCTAAATTTGTTTTTACTACGTCTTGAAGTTACTCGATTATAAAACTAGGTAATTTAATAAATTTAGCAATAAAAAATTTAAAATTTTATTATCTTAAACTGTATTTACTAAACACCCCACAATTTTCTCCTCGAAAATCAGAGTTGTGCGTTTACGCGTAATCTATGATGGATTATCTGCATATGTAAACAACGTAAAGAATGATGTCAAATGTAAACAATACGTAGAGAATATAAATCATACATACTTTTTGTATACTGCAAATGCGCACTATGGATTTAGCGAAATATAATTGATTTCATACTAATAGTCGTATTATAATCAAAACTGTAAGTTTTAAATCTGTAAATAGTGAACAAAATCGCAACGATACGACAACTCTTACGTACAATTTATTTTAATTGATTTATATTAAGTTTATAGTTATAAAAATATGTTTTATGTTAAAATGTCATACTTTTTTGTATTATATTTTTACTACCGCTTGTATTAATATATATTCTCTTTAATTTAAATAAATAATGTATAATTAAACTAATAATCATTCAACAAATCTAAAAATACTTCATAAGCATGTTTTATTTAACAAAAATTCACTTTATCACTTATGTTCCATTTGTTCACCTTATCAGCGCCGGGTTAAACTGGAAAATAGCACAAAAGTTACCCTTATAGTGCGAGACTCTCAATAACTTTGAGAGCCCGTGAAGTGGCGCTTTGGAAGCACCTTCGACGGTATAGATATATCATCATTAACAAAATCTGCGAATATAAAATGCTGGTTTTAATTATTGAAAATACTTGGTTTTAAGTTTCACAATTATTTTATTTTGATAACCAGTTTCGCTACAACATTAGCATCATCAGATCTTCCTTCAACGTATAATTATAAATATATAAATATGTCTAAAAAAATAAAATAATTGTGAAACTTAAAACCAAGTATTTTCAATAATTAAAATGAATAATAAGTTTCACCATGTAAGAGCTGACACAATTAAAGAAATTAATATGCTTGTTGACAAATCTAAATTATTATACTATATTACTACTTTTGTACTTAAGCAATCAAGAAATCTGCGACAAAATATTTAATTGAGGACTTCATTTAAAGTAGAATGCTAACAATATAACATTATACTGCAACAATTTCTATTTTAACTTGGACGAAAAAACAACCAATTATTGTAATGTTCCTTTCATTGCTCTAATTATCTACAAGAGAACGTTCTCTGCATTATCTGTATTTAATTGTTCCTTCGTCCTGGTCAGCAGAGTCACATTGAATTGCTGATCCTTTGATCGCTCTCGCTGCCAGCAGTATTACACTAAGCTTATTATCTTATTAATAACATTGCAATTTAACGTCTAGTTCAGTTTACTTTCTAAACTCCTACCAAGGATTAATATTATCATCTTCCAGTGCAAGTGAAACAAGATTTGTTTGTGTGTTTGTTGCTTATGCTTATGGGATTAGACGATTGTTTGGAGAATATGTACAATTTAGTTTAATACCATTATCCATTACATACACGACAATGAGTATCCTTTTCTCTGAATATATCTTTTTTTTTCAAACGTCGTAGAAATGGCATTTTCTGTGATTTAATTCACAAGGTAAAAATAAAATAAACAAGTATCCATAGACTTTACATACAAATAGCAAATAAAAATAAAAATTGTGCGTTTAAAAAAAAATTAATGTGTCATTCGGAATAAAAGTGTCTTTGTGTGGCCTCGCATGCAATTGTCCGACTCACTTTGCTCGTCGTGCAAACTTCCATGCTCGCCACACAAAGTATCAGTTTTACTCCTAATAACACAATATACTATTTCTTTGATATTACATTCTGCTGTTCAGTACCGTAAAAAATATGGGTACACAAGTTGTTTACGATCGTTCAGAAAATAAGCTATGCCTAATTACTTCTTAGACCGGAAATTCTTTACTGAGCTAGTTCGGAAAATTGTCTATAAAGAATAGGAAAGTTACTTTCCGATCCCTACATGAATGTTTCCATAGCTATCAGTTGTTAATTTTTTGTTTTTATTTTTTCGTAATAAAAAATTAAATTATTCATAAAATAAAATAAATAAATAAATAAATAAATAAATAAATAAATAAATAAATAAATAAATAAATAAATAAATAAATAAATAAATAAATAAATAAATAAATAAATAAATAAATAAATAAATAAATAAATAAATAAATAAATAAATAAATAAATAAATAAATAAATAAATAAATAAATAAATAAATAAATAAATAAATAAATAAATAAATAAATAAATAAATAAATAAATAAATAAATAAATAAATAAATAAATAAATAAATAAATAAATAAATAAATAAATAAATAAATAAATAAATAAATAAATAAATAAATAAATAAATAAATAAATAAATAAATAAATAAATAAATAAATAAATAAATAAATAAATAAATAAATAAATAAATAAATAAATAAATAAATAAATAAATAAATAAATAAATAAATAAATAAATAAATAAATAAATAAATAAATAAATAAATAAATAAATAAATAAATAAATAAATAAATAAATAAATAAATAAATAAATAAATAAATAAATAAATAAATAAATAAATAAATAAATAAATAAATAAATAAATAAATAAATAAATAAATAAATAAATAAATAAATAAATAAATAAATAAATAAATAAATAAATAAATAAATAAATAAATAAATAAATAAATAAATAAATAAATAAATAAATAAATAAATAAATAAATAAATAAATAAATAAATAAATAAATAAATAAATAAATAAATAAATAAATAAATAAATAAATAAATAAATAAATAAATAAATAAATAAATAAATAAATAAATAAATAAATAAATAAATAAATAAATAAATAAATAAATAAATAAATAAATAAATAAATAAATAAATAAATAAATAAATAAATAAATAAATAAATAAATAAATAAATAAATAAATAAATAAATAAATAAATAAATAAATAAATAAATAAATAAATAAATAAATAAATAAATAAATAAATAAATAAATAAATAAATAAATAAATAAATAAATAAATAAATAAATAAATAAATAAATAAATAAATAAATAAATAAATAAATAAATAAATAAATAAATAAATAAATAAATAAATAAATAAATAAATAAATAAATAAATAAATAAATAAATAAATAAATAAATAAATAAATAAATAAATAAATAAATAAATAAATAAATAAATAAATAAATAAATAAATAAATAAATAAATAAATAAATAAATAAATCATCATGGCATATTACCCATTGCTGTGTGTGCCAATCTGCTTTGTACGCAGATTTCGGTAATGATGATGACATATTTGTACCGTGCGGGCGTTTACCAGGCGTTACCTCACGGGCACTCGTTGCTGGCGTGGAGAGTGCACCACAAGGGCCAATTTTGTGCCATTTAAAATTCTTAATATTTGGCGTCGGTCGGGATCGAACCCGGTTCCCCAGAGTCGCGTCCAGACACTCAGGCACGCGGCCACGAAACCCCATAAATAATTCATTCTTATATATTTTTATTTATTCTTGTTATCAGAACCGCGAAATAAATGTTGTAGGTACCCAAACCCAACATGACCTGAAATTGTTTTTTGTTGGGCTCACAAGCTCTGGAATGTGCTTGCGAACCCAATAAACTATCACTGTCAGGGCTTGTTACGTTAATTATTATAATTTATATGACATTCGAACATTTTACAGTTATCTTATACGTGATAAAATGAATAGAATTGATTTGAATTTGTTAATTTAAATAAGCTTACTATAGAAGTAAATTTATTCTATCCTTTATAAAACAGAGAGTTAGAGATCTTAATATAAGTCGTGGTAAAATGGATTCAGTATGCGATTATTTACAAAAATGAACATCGAGTAACTGTAAGTAATATGTGAAAAAACCATATTTGACAATTAATTGATGCTCATTCTTTTCATTTAGCATCAAAAAATTCAAAATTTATTATCTAAATCTGTATTTATTAATCACCCCACAATTTTTCATGGGACCTCGAAAATCAGGGTTGTGCGTTTACGCGTAATCTATGATAGATTACTTGCATGCGTAAACAATGCGTAACCAATGTAAAGAATGATGTCAAATATAGACAAAGCGTAGAAAATATAAACTATGTAAACTTTGTGTAAACTGCACATGCTCACTACGGATTTAACGAAATACACCTGATTTACTACTAATAGCCGTATTTATAGTCAAAACTGTAACTCTTAAATATGTAAATAGTGAATAAAATCGTAACGATACAGCAACTCTTATGTAATTTTTCTTAATAATCTGCAAAAATGGATTTGGTTTTGTCAGTTTTTCTACATATTTAGATTTATATTTTTGGCCATAATACGGCCATATACGAAATTTGAATATAACATGCGAGAGCAGTGGTATTAAATATTTTCCATGCTAGTTCGCAACCCAAATTCAGGCAAAATTAGTGAAATTACTCTTATGGCTCACTTTGTTTACGTTACGTGTCGCAAAATTCATTTTGGACAAAAAATTTGTGAAATATCTCAAATGTAGATTTGACATTTTAAATACACATATTTGACAAAGTAATTGGAGATATTTACCCTTTCTTACAATGATTTTCGTTCTTAGGTAAATATAAACTAAGGAATAATCGTAAAATAGAGTAGTATTTTAGTTTAAAAATGAAATAATTCTATATAAAATTTACAAATTTAGGTTAAACTTTGAACAATTTTGAATTACGAACACATGAATTTCAAACGACAAATTACGCTCTCAATATGAATAATTATGAACGTGGTCTGAAATAGAAACATCAGAGTATAAGTTTTTACTTACCACAAGTGTAAACATCTAAAAATGAAGAAAATTGTATTTCAACTAGGTACCACATTTCAACTCTGTAGACCGTTAGAAAGTAGGTTAAAGTAGTTTGTAAAAAGTTGGAACAGACATACAAAAACAGACAGACAATACAAAAATATGTGATATAAATACGTACACGACTCAGTACTACAAAATTAAGATAAAATATTTACTTTTAATAAGTTATATCATTTTGGAAAATGTTAATACATTCGTATTTTATAAGTATAACCATAGATAGTCTATGACGTATTGTATGACGTAATTACCTTGTACTAAAAACTGTTTGAGATCTGCTGGTAATCACGTTTCCATCACTACCAATACCATTTGATTTATACGAATATCAAACTATGACGTGAGGGTCAAGTGAAAAAAATCAGTGTATACCTTATAAATTAATCAGTAGTAGTAATATTTTTTGTCCCTTTTTAAGGAAAAATTAAATAAAGTAATTATTTTCTACATGCGCGTAGACAGTATACAAATTTTAATCACGTAAACAACATCATTGTCTACGCATAGACAACCCTGTCGAAAATTTACCGATAGAAAAATTATTTTTGTGCACCGCTGAATAAATAATAAAAATCTGATGTGGACACCACATGCCTTCCTTGTACGCGAAACTAATATGAAGTATAGACTCAATTATAAAATTACACGTATTTCACGTAATTTGACATTAACATCTATTTTTTATTTTTTTGTTATTTTTTGTCCTAATCCATAGCAAGCTTCATTACAAAAACCAAAAAGTATATAAGTTTTAAATTTACATATCTCGCTTATACAAAGGGCTAATTTAATAATACTTGATGTACTAGACGCAGAATTTAATTCTCTAAAACTCTTATTTGAAGCATTTATTTCTAAAATCAAAATGAAACCATTTTATTCAAGAAAAACTGTTAACAACTTCAGGTAATATATCAGGTAATATTCCAGTTAGCCTGTTTTAACCAAAATCTGCTATGTTATTCTAATTGATATAAAAGTCTTATATACTAAATTTGAAAAGTTTTGGATTATATTTTAATATAGTTTTTCATTAAAATCTATTATAGGCTTCAAATAAAATACCATTTCTGGAAATTATGTAATGACCAAAAAGGGAGGTTCACAACTAGATGTTATAGAAGTCCTAATTACAAAATTTCAACTTTCTACGGCTTACCGTTTTTGAGTTATGCGAGATACATACGTACGACAAAATTAGTCAGAATGGATTCAGGGATGGCCGAAATGGATTTCCTTTACTTTCCTTTACTTTGTACAAGGAAGTAAAAATATGTGACTATTTTATTTAAAATATATTTCTAGATTAGGTACCAAATACGAGTAAGAGATAAATTTTGACCAAAATCAGATTTTCGGCATTATCTAATATCTAGTACTCTATGATTTTTTTTAAACAAAGCACGCCTGAGATGCCATATTTATGTAATTTTCTAGAACGCATTTTGTGAAGGATGGGATTGATTTTCCATTAATGACGAAAAGCATTATAATATCTTAAATGAGCGTTCATTAAAAATGCTAATGGAAAGTCTAAAAAAATCTTAATTAAACTGGAAGCCTCATGGTTGAAGTCAATTCGAAAATTAATTTTCTCATTTAACATGTGAGAAATATATCACCGGCAATTTTCACTTCACTGGCAATTTCATCAAAGTCGTATGCAAAATTAAAACCAGTCATCTAGGAAATTATTAGAGAATTAATTAAATTTTTCTTAACGCGAGTTTAATTATGTGAACCAGTATAATTAACGTACGTGCTCGCGCTATAATTACCGCAGATTTCATAAATTATTCAACTATTTTAAAACTTGTCAACTGCATTCAAACTGGGTTGATCAATCTGTTTAATTAACGACGTACACTTCACTGTGTCAACCTGTGTTTATGCGGACAGCCAACAAATACATATAAATAAATATATTTGGACGAGAGAATATTCAATTATGTTGCTTGTTTGGCTTTTCAACAGTTACAAAATAGGAAACATTTAACCATACTGCGCTACGAGCTGACCTTTTGTTTAAAATATAGCTGTATTCAATGGCAGCTTGTCACGAGAAGCAGGTGAAGCAATATCTCATTACTGAATTCAAAACAAATATCGTTTCAAAAAATTATTATTTATGATGATTGATTTATAATCATATCAAACACTGCATTGTAAGTAGTGTTTTTTAGCTGAAATCCTGACTATATATTTAAGGGAATATGTACTAATTGGTTATTGAAAAGAGAAGTGTAGGTTTGTTTTTCAATTTTTCTTTATTACTCAAATCAGCAGTTGATTATATAAATTTTAACAGAAAATATATATGATAAAACTGTAAAAGTAGATTTATTAGTAATAAGTATTTTTTCAAAAAACACTATACAGGGTGAGTCTGGGAAGACGCCCCCCCCCTTTAACTTTTTTATTATAAGTAATAGAAAAAAATGGCTCATATAAAAGTTTTATTATTTTACATATACTATTTGATGGCAGATGTAGATATTTTTTATAAAGTCAGGTTTACAACATACGACTATCAACTATTATTTTTCAAATGGCAACCTATAATTATTTTAATAAAATAGAAACCGCCATTTTTTCTCTTTTCAACGATGTATTATTTTTTATTAATGCATTTGAAAAATTTCGAGAAAAATGAGATGGCAGATGTTCGAACACATCACGTTCAACGCTTGAATTTTTATATTACAGAACATGGTCGTAATTTTGAACATTTGTTTTAAGTTGTTTTTGTTACTAAATTTGTTGTTTTAGTTTGCTAAGTTGTATAACACTGTTACGTTTTGTTTATTTTCACATAGCCACCTATAATATTTGTTTAAAAATTATTTCTAATATTTCTAAATTCTCATTTTTCTCGAAATTTTTCAAATACATTAATAAAAAATAATACATCGTTGAAAAGAGAAAAAAATGGCGGTTTCTATTTTATTAAAATAATTATAGGTTGCCATTTGAAAAACAAAAGTTGATAGTCGTATCTTGTAAACCTTTTTTTTCTATTACTTATAATAAAAAAGTTAAAGGGGGGGGGGGCGTCTTCCCAGACTCACCCTGTATAAGCAGAGATTTAATTAAAGATAAATGTTTCAGTTTTTTTTTAATTGTTTGAGTATGGTATATTAATTTATTTTAAAGGTAAAAGTGTAATACAGTCTATTCAAGTAAAAGAAATACAATACAAATCTATTAAAAGTAGGCCTCTTAATGTTTGTTTTTAGGGTTAAAAATGTCATTTTATGACACCAGTGTTAAAAGTGCCAGATCACGCACTCTTTGCAGGGTATAAAGAGTCACCTTTCCAGCAATAGTGCGTGAAAATTACTTTTCACGCACTAGTGCTTAAAAAGTAAATAGGCGTTGCTGGGCAACAGTAAAATTCGGTTAATTTACCTGTCAAGAAGATAATTAGATAGTAAATAATAATGAATATAATAAAATTTATTAAGAAATATTAATATACACTGTAAATGAAACAAATGTAATAATTTTTAACAGATTGAGTACTCATCTAATTTTTAAGAACATTAGCATTTTTTTGACGTGAGTTCTAACCTGATCTAATTTTTAATATTAATATTAAATGTACAATTATAGAAGACTAATCGACTTTTGGTTGAGATTCTTCCACGTGTTTAAGTTACACTCAGTATTATGATACACATCACTAACATTTCGGTTGTAGGAAAAATGTTGTATGCAACACGTGTGTAAAATAGTGTTTTTTGTCTCATGCTACAATTTCCGCAAACATTGCACTCGACCAAAAAAGTACTGCTTTACACTCTTGTTGCATTAATAACTATTTTAATAACTACCCTAATATTCATTCAGAATAAATAGTAAAAGGTGTAGATATAATTCGCACACAAGTAATTCAAAAGATTTATACTCTACACTTCATGGTAAAAGGGTTGCCTTTTATATAATTATTATACGAATATTGTAAAAAAATGAAGGGTACATACAATTTGATGTACTGATTGTAATGCAAAAAGAATTTTTCCAAAATTCGCAAAAATAATTGCACGGTCCTTAGAGCTGACATTTTTGAGCCACGGGACTGATAGGTTACGTACTTCAATACACATTAATACACATTAAAATTTATTTTATTTAATTAAATTGTGTAATGTTTCATTCTCTTTTACTTCATTTAATATCGTTATGTGTGGCTGTAAATGGTGAGAATTTTGAACAGTTTTATAGTACGTAAGTAGTGATTTCCTTTGAAGTGTAATATTTTCTGTAAAAAGCGTGAGTATAAGTACGTTTTATTAAAACATTTCACAATTTAATTAAATAAATTAAATTTTAATTTTACTAATTTGTATTTGTGTTTGTATAATTTATCAGTCCAGTGGCCCAAAAATGGCAGCTCTAAGGACCGTGCAATTACTTTTGCGAATTTTGGAAAAAAAAATTGCTTTATAATCAGTAAAAAAAATTGTATATAACCTTTCTTTTTTACAATATTTTTGAAACACCCTGTTCATGCACTACGCCAAGGAGTTTAGGTTATAACTTCTATTCCGGGATAATATAATATTATAGGTACCAACATTATAATACAAATTTTATATTTATTTAACTGGTATACATAAAAGATTTTAATATCTTACACAGACGTTCTTTAAAATAAAAATTTACCATTCTTCCATAAAATAAGAAATAGCGTGTTATTTGAACGAATAGAGTTTAAACTCATTTTTCTAAGACCTTACTACCTCATCAAAAATTCTGTTAATGTAATGGTTGTTCTAGTTTCTGGTTTTATACTAGTTTCAACAGACCCGATCCTAGCGGGTGTTCATTTTGT
Source organism: Harpalus rubripes (assembly GCA_963082715.1). Classification (NCBI taxonomy): domain Eukaryota; kingdom Metazoa; phylum Arthropoda; class Insecta; order Coleoptera; family Carabidae; genus Harpalus; species Harpalus rubripes. Next base: position 31,739,466 of record OY720449.1, on the reverse strand, counting down.
TCCCAGAACAAAGGCGGCCAAGCATGGGGGCGGCAAAACCATCCTAACTTTTTATAGAAAAAAAATTATTTAAGAATATTAAAAATATCAACAATTTATGAAATAAATATATTAATAAGCATTATTCTTTTAAATACTTGGTTTGGCTGACTGGCAACCTATCTATCCTAGTAGATATATAGTTTATTTTATTAAAAAACTGAGTATGCTTATGATGTCAATCAGTGGCGTAACTAGAAATCTTGCGCCCCTTTGAGAAAATTTTCTGGGCCGCCTTGATATACAAAGCACAATTTTTTTTTTAATATTTTAATTTTTACATTATACGGTGACAATATTATTATAGTCATTTTTTTACGTAATTATTAATTAAACTTTTTCATTATTGTAATAATTTTTTTTTGTTTTAATCTAGCTTTTCTTTGTTTTAATCAAGCTTTTCTTTGTTGTAATCAATAATCTTAAGAAGAAACCCTAAGGAATATAATCAGAGGAATATATTTTCATTAAATTACCCCACTCTTGATACAGATATATATAGGTACAGGGTGTTAATCAAAAAGCGGGCCATAGGCGTTTAACATCAGTTTTCCTTTGCGTAAAAGTTCCCAATTAATTTTAGACAAAAATGTTTCAAATATAACTTGTAGATAATTAAATTATACGGCTAATTCACTAAACTTTGTTTTTGAACATAGTATTAGGTAAATGATCTTATTTCTGTGCCATTAAGGCCATTCAGTAGTTGGTGCTCGCATCAGCGCCAGTTTTAAGTAAACTTGTCTCTAATATCAGCCAATTAGAGAGGTCAAAACTATTCCCTATTCTCTGCAATAGGAATGGCTTAAATACCTAAAAAAATAAAAAGGGGGGGGGCAGCATTTTTATATAAGAACAAAGGCGGCTGAAAGGTTAAGATAGGCCCTGAGTTTCAATGATACAATAAACAGTAGCATGGACAAAAATTCTGACTGCATCAGAATTAATTTATCTGGAGCGAATATTCACTACTAAAATTCAATATATCAAAATATATCACCATATGGTGTTACAGAATTCCTTTTGCACATATTTTATAAATGACATGGTATTTGTACTGTGAATACCGTTACCGATACTAAAAGCCTGTGTTGAGTGTATCACAGGATAATACCGATAACGGTTAGCAGGGTTGTGCCTATAATCTAAGCTACGTGAAATACGTTATTGTGTACGCGTATAGACAATGATGTTTACGTGATTAAAATTTGTATATTGTCTACGCATATGTAGACTATAATTATTTTTAATTAATAACAATATAAATGTAACAACTGAATATTTTAAAATTCCTTCAGTATAGAGTCCCAAAGAATTTGCGGATCTGAAACGAACAAATCCTGGTAAGAACCACTTATGTCATAGACGTAATTTTTTGTGATAAATAATTTGAAATAATATTTGTTTTCTGCCGAAGTGAAACTCTAAGTTTATGTGTTATTGAAAATGCCTTTGCCTTTGTAACGAAGTAAATTTTCTCATTGTTTTATTGGCATTATCTCTTTAAATCACCATGAAAAAACAGGTTTAAATAGCTAGCTGTGAAAAGAGTTAATGATTCTCACTATCAGATATTTGAAATTGCAGTGTGTGCGAAGTGCACTTTAATCTAGTTGATGGAAAACAGCGGAAACAATAACAGGAGAGTGAAACAGTAGTCAGTTCAGTACCCACCCTCGGGTGTTCGCGTGACGGACACCCATAGCATCCGAGTCACGCATGCGCCTTCACTTCACCTGGATGGAAATGTCTGCGTTTACAAAACCAACCACCAACAAAATAATTAATGGAAATGGAATGAAACAGACTAGATTGCATTTCTAAAAACGAATTACTAAAACGGTGCAAAATGAAGAAAACTAGATAAACATCAGATAATCTACTAGTCCGTTAAAAAAAAAAATATGAGGCAGGAGGCAGGATAGATTTTCAATGAACTGGTTGAAGCGGCCGCCTCTGATCTCTAAATTATCAGGGTTCTATTATAGAGCACGTGGACAAGCTTCAAAATTACCTTCACGATTTTCTATTTTCAAAAAATAATAATAATAAATATGTACAGGGTATAAATCGAAAAGTGGAACATACCTAGGCGTTTAACATGGGAAATTCTTTGCGCAAACATTACCTAATTATTCTTGCAAAAATACTTCAAATAAAAGTTATAGAGATTTAAATTCCGCATCTAAATCGTGCGAAACGATTATTTCGGCTCTTCGTATAAACGTAAAAATTTATTATAAAATTACAGTTTTTATGAGCTTTTTGTCTAGGCAGCCTTGGATTTATGACAGAAACTAAACACATGCATTGTTTTTAACTGTCAATTAGATTTTAAATAATTTACCTTTTTGAGTTAATTTAGAACTGTAATCTAAATTTTGTTATAATTCGGGCCTATTCTGTACCTTAGTGATTAATTTTTAACCAATCAATTATGTTGACATATAACAAAAAAAGAGATTTTTAGTTCTCAAATCAATATATATATATATATATATATATATATATATATATATATATATATATATATATATATATATATATATATATATACCGGGTGGAACATCATACCTGTGTACATAGGCGATTCATATGAGAAAAACAGTTTTTTCGTGCGCATTGCTCCCCAAATTATTTTAGACAAAAATGCTTCAAATAAATGTTGTAGAGCATAAAATTCTGCATCTAAATCAATAAACAGAATTACTTTTACATGCTTTGTAACGACAGAAATTAAATAAGAAAATATTGAAAATTACGTTGAAAATATCAAATAGCCATGGAATTGAAACAAAAATAGAAACAAATAAATGTCTGACGTTTGACAGATAAATAACTAATTTGACGGTAAAATATCAAAATGAATTCAGTTTATTCTAACGAAGAAAGGTTTTTATAATAAAAACTTTTTATAGTGGAAATTGTCTACGTATAGTTAGAGATTTATTCGCCGTGAAATTTCCAAATAGGCCAATTCCAAGCGCTACAACAATACGCGCGTATGTTCAAAAATTTGAATCCACGGCAAGTGTTGCGGCGGAAAATAGTACAGGTAAATTTAAATTTGAATATTTTTTAAGAGATTTACAAACAAATCATATCTTTATTTATAGGAAATAAAAATAATCGCATTAATTTAGAAAACGAACAAAGAGTTCTGGAATTAATAAATTTTAATCCTAAATTAAGTTCAAGAATAATAGCGCAGGAATGTGAGATTGCTCATTCTACTGTATTGCGCAGCTCGCTAATGTAAGAAATTCATTCTACAATAGACTTGGTTATTGCTTGGCTGAAAACGGAGGATTATTCGAATATTTGTTATAATAATAAATTGTAGTGATTATTTTATTCAGAGAATTACTGTTTGAAATTTGAATTGTAGTAGATAGGTCTTAATGTTTACATGAATTATTTCCAATTTAAAAAGATTTTCAATAAAAATCCTATAAAAAATAAATATTTCATTGAAATGTACAATTGTCGTAATAATAGGTATGGAGATTTTTGTATGAATTTAATTTACCTATTTATTTGTTTCTATTTTTGTTTCAATTCCATGGCTATTTGATATTTTCAACGTAATTTTCAATATTTTCTTATTTAATTTGTGTCGTTACAAAGCATGTAAAAGTAATTCTGTTTATTGATTTAGATGCAGAATTTTATGCTCTACAACATTTATTTGAAGTATTTTTGTCTAAAATAATTTGGGGAGCAATGGGCACGAAAAAACTGTTTTTCTCATATGAATCGCCTATGTACACAGGTATGATGTTCCACCCGGTATATATATATATATATATATATATATATATATATATATATATATATATATATATATATATATATATATTGGATAAAAATAAGTCCCAATTGCCAATTAAAAGTTACGTATTTATTTATAAATCCACGGCTGCTTAAGCCTAAAGCTCAAAAAATTTAGAATAATAATACAAAAATATATCATCACGGCATATTACCCATTGCTTGGTGTGCCAATCTGCTTTGTATACGCAGATTTCGATAATGATGATGACATATTTACACCGCGCGGGCGTTTACCAGGCGTCACCTCACGGGCGCTCATTGCTGGCGTGGAGAGTGCACCACAGGGGTCGCTTTACTGGTCCATTTAAATTTAAAAATATTGAGCGTCGACCGGGAACGAACCCGGTTCCCCAGATACGCGACCAGACAATCAGGCACGCGACCAAGACCCCATTAAAACTATTATCTCCATCCATTAAAAAAAAAATGTATTATCACGAAAATCTTTTGATTGACAGGTAATAGTACTTAAAATAGGCTTTGGTGTTACTAATTATCACTACTAAATTTCTCTTTTATTAGATACTGTACTAAGTTATACTTGCACTAGTTTTACTTTATGAGCGCAAATAATTTAGTGAGTAGCAATCATTAGTAGTGCTACTAATATTTAGTAAAAGGTTGTGAGCTTGGCTCTATAACTTTATAATTAATTTTTACGTTTATATGAAAAGTTAAAATAATCGTTATGACTTAGACGCAGAATTTAAAGCTATATAACTTTTATTTGATTTTTGCATAAAACAATTAGGTAACGTTTGCACCTATGTTCCAGTTTTCGATTTACACCCTGTACGTACATCTATGCGTAATTATTAAGACATGTCAAAAATTCATTGATTTCAGAGGTATTTCATAGGTCACTTAAGATTTTCCTGCTGAATGCGGACCATGAGTGAACTGCAATGTTATTTAAGTGATGTATTGTTGTAAGTGGAGATTATTATTCATTTGTTTGTTTGTGGTGCTGTGTAAAAGGAGTGAAGTGGTAGAATAAAGTATTTTGCTATGATAACATCAGAAGTGGGATAGTACCAATGCCTTCCTCACAAGAAGATAGTCGGTCACCCAGCCAGAAAAGAAAACGTAGAAAATCAAAATCTCGTTCGTCATCGCGTCTACGGAAGCGGCGACAAAGAAGTCAGTCACGTAGTAATGGGTACCGGAAGGATACTACAGGAAGTTCCGAAGAGAGCAGAAACACCCCGCAACGGCGAGTTGGACCTAGTTGAAGTAGCCATCAACCAAGGACCGCACTTCTATTAGACCAGAATCCGAATTATCCAAATTCGATAGTAATGGTGAACTTTTCAAGTTAAGGGATTTCTGTAGAGACAGAGGACGAACGCATGTCAGTCTGGCCGAATGTTAGTTAATTTAATAATGAATCATTAGTTTTTCTTACGTTATGTAATACTGGAATGTTATTTAAGTGATATATTGATGTAAGTGGGAATTATTATTCATTGGTTTGTTCGTGGTGCTGTGTAAAAAGGGTGAAGTGGTAGAATAAAGTATTTTGCAAAGATAACATATACGTATGTACAACCAAAGAATCTTCTAAACCCTACTAGCAATAGGAAAGTCCTGGGTCCAAATCCTATTGGTGAAGTCCATGAATTTTTGACAAAATTATTGATGTTTCTTTTATGTAATTCCACTCTATAATGAACACTGGTGGGTGTGACACGATATGAAAAACAACTTTGTAAAAATCAATTGTGTACATTAAAACCTACCTTCTAAAACATATAAGATAATACACTAACATAAGAATATGCAGTTCTTGTGGGTACAATACCTAATAGAATTAAAGCTATTATTACTAATAAAGGCTATACGAGTATATATATATATATATATATATATATATATATATATATATATATATATATATATATATATATATATAATCCAATATTAAATGGCGAAATACCTGAATAACATATTCACTTTCTGTAATTCTATATTTGAAACCAGTCGAAAGAAATTTGTAAAAATTTCTCACAATTTGCTTAGATGATTTCTTTGTTGAAAAGTAGTCGAACTACTATAAGCCTCGGCTCGTATCTGGAACTAAGTAGATACTGAAGGGAATAAATTTAAATTAAAATATCATTTTGGAAACATTATACTATTATAAACACGCTAGGTAGGTGTGACTAAATCTACTCGTAACAATATGTAGATTGTTCCCTATATGCGTAAAGGGTTTGTATAATTTATTAGGTTTAAATCTTATTTATCTACTCCTACTCACATATCTGATTGGAATTGGAAAGCTACACACCCTCGCCTATACATAGGATTTGTGGTCTCAAATATTAATAATTTTGCATATCGTATATCTTGTATGTGTTACTCGGGTATTGATTTTAACACCCTTGAAACAATATATTATTTCTTGTAACACATACTTACATGTACGAGTAATATATGATTTATTGTTCAGGGTGATTACACAAAAACGAATCACCAAATAACTCCGTTATTTAGTAATTACTTTCACATTATGGTATACTAATACCATAATGTTTGACGTTATGATCCTTATTATATAAATAACTATTATGTCATAATAAGCTAGTTTAACATTTTTACAATACGTTAGCTTTTAATTATAGTAATACAATTTTGTTGTATGTTTGAATTATTTCATTAATATTAGTTAAACGTGCGTCATATTCATAATTATTAAATAACATGGATTAACGTTACCAAGGTAACTATTGAATTTCAAGCGTACATTATTTATAATATGAAATATTTCAAACAACTACATTACATTATTGGATAATAAAACAGTCTACTAGATATAATAATGGAATGCTCCAAACATAATTATTAAGAGTCGACTTTCAATATTTTCTATTTTGTTTTATTCACAAATTTACTAAGATTGCAGCGTGAGAGACTTAGGTGCGTCATGTTACACTTCATATACGTCATCATATTAGCATAGTTTCACGTTTCTGTGATCAGTTAACTACGCAAGGATGTTCTAATAAAACACTGGATAGCTGACATACGTTTAACAAGTGAGACAAGTGGTGGGGGTACGGCGCCATTTGCAGAAAAGGCAAAACGTCAAACGTTCGTTGGTCTATTATTGCATTATATGGTAGTTCTCTTGAATAAACTGGTGTTTGTGTTGTATTCTTATTGAATAAATACTTTAAGTGAGATATTTCTATAATAAAAGGCAATATACCGTCTTTTTGTAGAGCTTGTGGGTGCACAAATAAACATAGCAAGGGTAACCCTCGACAATTTTTCAAGTAAGGATTATTGTTCACATATATGTATACATATTTATTCATACTATTGTTTTAAATATTTTACAGATTTCATTTAAATAATAGTGGCATATTACATTGTAGATAGATGCCATAAAAAGAAAAGATTTCACACCTACAAAAGCATCAAAAATTTGCAGTGATCATTTTCTTGAAACTAATTATTTAAAAAGGCATGGAACATACATAAGAAGATTAAAACAAAACTCAGGACCTTCTATATGGAAATATAGGTGTTGAATTTTCCACCGCATATGCAAAAGGCATCTTTTTAATAAGCAAATATTATTTTTAAATTCATAGTCTTATTTTATTGTGAATTTATATATATATATATATATATATATATATATATATATATATATATATATAATTTTAAAATATACGCAATAAATATAAAAAAAATCTGTTAATTCATTCCATTTATAATTTGTTTCTATTATGTAATTTTAAATTTGGCGCGTATTTTACCTTTTCTGCAAATGGCTGCCTTCCATTTGCTTGCCTCATAGGTAACTACGTACACAACGTACAAGTTAGCAATCCAGTGTATATATTAATATCCTTGTAACTACGTGGTATAAATACGAAGGTGTGACGACAACTTTATTCATACGTTCGTTGATTTTTACGTTTAAATGATTAGGCAATAGTTATACAACAAGAGGTTCGAAAATAATTGAATATACAGTTAAGAAGACGAGATATGTTTTCAGGTTCGAGTCCGTAAACTGTATATTCAGAATATTTTCAAAGCTCGAGTTGTATATGTTAAGACTATACAACGAATCAATCAACTATATTTTTACAAAATATTAATTTTTTACTTATATCCATGTTTGATATGATTACATATGATTCATTTGTTTGCGACCAAAATACCACGAGTTATGTTTCGCGAAACACAACTTAGCAATGCAAATAACCGATGTTATACAGCATAACTAAGAAAAATTGAGCTATCTGATTGGTCTATTTTCCGTTGAGTTGTGCAGTCGTTTAAATAGCTGTCATTTTTATTGTATTTTGGCATAGAAATAAATAGTTTTAAACGGTGTTCTGCATATTCTGTGACAGCTCTCGTATAAATCCTGTTCTCTCAATTTAAAATATTTTTATTTTACCCAATTAAAAGAAAACATAGAACATTGTTAAATATTTATGACAGTTCTGATATGGTTATCATCATCGATTGTAAATCCTGTTCTCTCAATTTTAAATATTTTCATTTTACCCAATTAAAAGAAAACATAGAATATTGTCAAATATTTATGACAGTTCTGACATGGTTATGACCGCAAAAAAAGTTCTTACATTTCAAATAAAATATGTGCCTACTAGGTACTAGACGAACAGTTACGGGCAAAAAAATGGAAACATTTATTTTTGCTGTATTGAGTCGATCTGGAATTTTAATTTGTCAAAGTCGCCAGTGTCAATTAAGGCGTCAAAATTAACAGAAATTCTAATACATACTTAGTTGTTCTTTCATTTTTCTGGAAAACGACAAGTAACAAATACGATACTGCTAAGCAAATTAAGATGTTAGCGCATACGCCTTTCGGGAACACAATATGCAAAAACTCTCTAATACGGAACTAATAAGTGATAATAAAATTCTCCTTATAACTTTTCCCCCCCTCTTCAGTTTTCTTATTTGAAAAACTTGCTTGCTTATGCTAGTTTAATTACAGTGATATTAACTACTAAACTACTAAATCATTTTTTGCGAAACACCATGTCTAGTATTTTATACACTGTTACGAATTAGTTTTGTGTACCGTAAAACGGTAAAACGTACAAGAATTAAACCTTATTTATCTGCGATAGAAAAGCTACAGTTATATCCCTAGCTCCTAGCATAATGCCTTTCAAATCCTGTTCCTTTCATCTATTTTAAAGTTCGCCGGAACCAGAAATGACAATAAAATGCTTCATGCACCATCTTTTAGGTCATATTCAGTTTATTTAACTGCATTGTGTGTAGAATACGCTAGTTATGAGCGTAATTTAAAATATTATCTACTTATCCAGGAAGGAAAACAATTGAATGTAAAGTATTATTTTATTTAGTTTCTTTGGTCATCCTCACATCATTTGTAATCCCTAAAATTTGATGTTTTCCTTCGTTCTTGTTTCAACAGGTCTTCATCTTTTGCACTTCGGAACACTCTCAATACCTCAATCCATTCCCGGCCCCCATTGAAATTGCATGCACCATAATTTTCGTGTAAAATGTGACGGCGAAACCCATATTATGTCATTTAATCTTTTATGATTAATTTGTGGTCTATTACCCGAATACCTATAATATTATTTCACTTCACTCCTTTCCTTGAATGAAACCTTTGCGGAAACCGCAAAATTCTTTCAATATGAACCAAAATAAAATAGATAAATGTCACAGAAACTTGGGAGAATAAAATACCATCTCTCGTCGTTTGTTTCATGGATAGGTAGATAAAGTTCTAAATCATCCTAGTAGTTTAACGGTAAGTTAATTTTTGTATTATTATTTTATTTACACGATTTATGTCAGTATTAGAACCAATCACGGTAGATGTGCAGATGCTCTTTTTAAATGGGGTAAGGCTATCTCCCCTCAATGTGATTGCGGAGCAGAAAATCAAACTATCCGCCACATCGTCCAGGAATGCCCATTAAGATCATACTCAGGGCCTCTCGATGACCTCCTGAATATAACAAATGAAGCATTAAATTATATAACTAATTTAGATCTTTGTTTGTAATTGTTTATATTTATTGTATTCATTTATACTTGTTTTATTAGTGATGATTTTTATGCCATACGCTAAATAAATAATAAATGTCAGTTCTCAATTAATGGTAGCGCACACATGGACAAAGATACATTATTAGGAGTAAAAGTGATACTCTGTGTGGCGAGCATGGATGTTTGCACGACGAGCGAAGCGCAAACGCACTACTTTTCTTTTTATTCGCTAATTCCATGTAGTTTGTATAGATATTTGTTTATTTTATTTCTACTCTGCCGGCGTAGAAATTTCCAGCGCCGTAGAAATGTAAAACTTCTACCTTGTGAATCAAGTCACAAAAAGTGCCATTTCTATGACGATTGAAAAAAAGACTGTTTTTATTGCTTTACCTTCATATTTGAAAACTTCCATTGTACCTTTATAACATTAATGCGTTATAATAATTATTTTCATCACCTTTATCTAAGGCTTGGAAGACTACTACTACAGGGGAAACACGAGAATTCATAACATAAGAAAACGTTTTTTTTTTTTTTTTTTTTTTTTCTTCAATTAATTTCCTCGAAAACTTTATAGGGTGATTTATACGAGTACATATGATTTTAGAGAATAAAATCCTGAATGTTTGAGTGCCACAATTTTTAAATTTATACGCTTTTGTTCCCTGAATTCGTAACATGAGAATAGTTTTTTTTTTGCAAATATTATCTGTCCTTGTAAAACTTTATAAGGTGGTTTATACGAGTACATATAATCTTAGAGAATAAAATTCAGAATGTTTGAGTGCCACAATTTTTAAATTTATACGTGTTTGGTGCCGAATAAACTTAATTTGAAGGCGAACTAAAAGCGAGTATGCTTTATTTCAAGAAATTTAATTGACCGTTAAAATGAAAATTGATAGCAAGTCTATTAAGCATGCCTAGTTTTCGCTTTAATTTCAGTTTAACCTTTCAGTTTCAATAGCTAGATATTATTTCAACTGATCATTAAACTGCAACTGATTTGACGACTGAATTGACTATGTAAAGGCCCTTAATATCGGAAAAATTTCCAGGTTCATATATGCGTGGTCACCTCTAGATAAGTCTAAACTGTGTCATACATTGTTATGTACACGTATACATACAATCTTGGATAATGTATAACGTAAGGGATTTAAATCTTGTTTATCTGCGATCGGAACGCTAAAGCTACACCTCCGGCATAATGCTTCTACTTCTCGTATCCTGCGCTATACCAATACCTTTCTTCTGGCACTTGGCTTTTAATCGGCTAGGCCTGAATCTGCGCATACAACCTCTCATATCCCCGCGCATAAAATCGTTTCATAGCGGACATAAATGCAAGAGAAGAGCGAAGCCTTGCCTTCCTATCCTACGTGACTTAACTACCTAAATTAGTTTCCTCTTTTTGTTCAAACTATGTGTAGGATTTTATCGCCTCAATGCAGCAGCCAACTAAAAGGTACGGCTGTAAAGAGAGGTTATCTGCAACCTGTCTCATACTAGACATTTTTTTACTGTATAGCGCCCCAGATTTATTTTTAAACTTTATGTTGAATAAATTGAAGTAATGGCCGATTGAATAAAAGTTCTAGATATGGATTGAATAGAAATGAAGGGATTTATTACTTAGATAAAAGGAATTGTGTTTTGAATTTTATCTCTTGTTTCAAACGAGGTTTAAAATTACTAACTCCGCATATTAAGTGAGAGATTACGTAAATAGTTGTCTATATTGAAAAATAAAACTTGAATCTATTAACTCAGACTTAACCTTACTTTCGAGAAAATATAGTACTTAGTACTGATCAAGTTCTGGGTGTGTCATTCTACTTTCATTCACAGTTTTCGGTATGTGTACCACTTAGGCGTCTCTTTGGGGGGACTTTTTATGTTTTTTGAAAATTGAAAACAATTTCCAAGTTTGATATCGATCGGATTTAAACCAGGGTAGTCAGGACCACAACTAGTCACATAATTCAGTCTCACGACTATAAATGATATAATGAAGTTCTCCTCTATAGTATCAAATTACGATCAAATAAAAATCTATCTAACAAAATTCAAAATACAAGTAGTTATGAGTTTTAAAAATACTCTAGTTTTAACAGCGTTTCACATTTACTTCACAGTATTCCATTCTTGTCTTTATATTTCGGTTGAATTTTTAGGCGCGAAACATCAGAAGTTAACCAAATAACGCTTGTTTAAGTTTATGATGCCACGCCAGTCAGAAACTTTGTGCATTTGAATAGTAATAAAAGATATATTGAATAGAATCAAAACTTGGATTATAATACTTGTAGTTTTTTTTTTATTAACATACTTATTACCCATGCATATTTTTAATTATTGACCTCGAAAATTATTTGAAACATATGTATTTATTGATTTTTATAAATAAATTTATGACTTCAATTATTAGTGAAAAGTCAGCTGTTTGAGAACAAACTGGGACTCAAATCTAGTTCATAGAATATACAAAAAAAAATCCAGCTTAACAAATAGCGGTTAAGACTTTCTAGAACTGCAGATCGCTTACAATGGGGTCCTCCACCATAACAAAAAATAATAAAATGTACACTTTATCCTTAAAGTACCTACTACTCTATAAAAAAAAATAATTATTACTTTGCGAGATATTTGAACTTGTTATCAATGACACTGTGACGTCACAATATTGCTATCTTTCTCGCGCAGCTTACTACAGAAACTACTAGATAGAAAAATAACTAAAGGTTTCGTTAAAAATCAAATGCAATTAAACAAAAAACAATTATGAATTTTTAATACTACTAGGAATTGCTTCAAAATTAAACGAACTTTCATTTAAAATAATAAAAATATTAGAGTGAAAGACCCCATTTCGATTGTTTCATTAAAAATATAATAGAGGTTCCTATTCCTATATCGTTTATACTTTTGGGTTTTTTGCTTTCCAATTTTTCAAATCACTTATCAATAAGTTTTGATATGGGTAAATTTTTATAAAATCAAATTTTTGTTTAAGAGCAAAAAATCATCACTCGATTAACAAATGTCTAAGATTTAATATAAATGAAAAAGTTCTCGTGTTGAAATACTTGTATGTAGGTCATACTTACAAGTATTTCAACACGAGGACTTTTTTTAAAATGAAGTTTTGCCTATTTTAAATTTCTGATTGTGTACCTACCAATTATACAATGTAAAACAGGTGGTGCACATATGTAATTATGTAAAAACAAATATATATATATATATTTATATATATATATATATATATATATATATATATATATATATATATATATATATATATATTTATATATATATATATATATATATATATATATATATATATATATATTTATATATATATATATATATATATATATATATATATATATATATATAAACTACTTAATTTTTAAAATTATATATGTGAAATTAAACATGGAAAAAAATATAAAATATATTTTTAAAACAAATAATTCATAACAGGAAATATCAATGATACACAACCGTATTTAACTGTATTTAAAAAGTTCTCTGGGTGAAAAATGCCAATTATGTCGTTATTCTACTAAAAGGATTAATATGTTAATCGCATGAACTTTTTAGCTTAGAGTTGCCGCAACTTTTGTGTAAATCAACCCCGAGTTAAAATGAGTTACTTGCACAGGGTTGTCTCAAGGGATCATTGTAAACGGGCCCTGGAGTCCAATATTCTGAGGGAAAAATTCATCCTGAATAATTATTGCACCATTTCAAAGATAAACTTGTCGAGAACTTTTTTGAATGCTGTTTTATGAGTAGTAAAATTTTATGAAAACAATACCATGTGTAAATTGAAATTTATTGAAATAGTAAAATTTATAGACGCGTAAAATATAGTGGGAATATATTTTGTATTGGCAATATGTAAATATCGTAAAGTGTTTTTCAATAGCTGTATGATTTTTATTAGCAATACTTTTTTGGAACATTAAATATTATGGTATTTGTATTTGTACTCGTATATTTCATTTGGATAAAAGAAGTAATTATACATAATAATAAAATATACCAATAAAACGAATTTTTATGGTAATTATTAATATCTTTTCGGGCTCGATGTAAATTCGAAAGTATTATTTTATTTGTATTATTAATTGGTGGCAACTCTGAGGTCGTGGGTTCGATTCCCACCAGGGGCTTGGGTGTTTGTGAGTGTTTTCAAATACATTATATTCTTATAAATTGTAAAATGTAATATGGTAAATAATAAAGTATTTGAATAGGGCTATAACATATTGGTGTTGAAAAGCCGACAAAATATTATTATAATTAATAATTGACAAAATATTGTTTTACTAAATGTTAACGGAATAAAATATAAAGAAAATATTGTAATTGGTAATAAAATGGTACAAATAATTATTATAATACATTATTTGAATAAAATAAACAAGTTTTGATTTTCATTGTGCCTTTTAAACAGCATACCTAAAAACAATTTAAATGATTTTGTATTTATTTTATAATAATTATAAATTAATATTTAATATTAAATAAATGAAAATGCTTTTAATCATAATTTGTATTTGTTATTTAAAAGAATTCCAATTGGGTTATTTTAATTATTTCAAATACAGTTAAAATTATAACGTTTCAATGAATATTGCAATAAAAGCATAATATAGGTACAGCATGGAATGTATACACTTACGTACGATTTAAGTAAAAGCATACAACACCGCCCAAAAATTATTATATTCTTTAAACATTTTTATCTTATTCTTGCCATTGATATTCTTTGCTTCCTTTGGATCCAATCGATCTTCTGTTGGATAAAATTAAGTACTGCTAATCCGCTGTAGCAGGATTTACAAAACATTTGGAAATTAGTTTTTATTAATGTTTAACAACAACTGATAAATCGAAGGAGATTATCAAAAATTTAAATTCACTAAGAAATTTTAATTGTTTAAGGCCCGGTTTTATGAAAAAAAGTTTCCATGATCTTATGACATTTACTTCATTGGTGTCAAAAAATCGCGTTGTGTTCAATTTTTTAAATTTACTTCGGAAGTAAATTTTAATCATAGATTAATTTTTATGAAACAGGGCCTAAATGTTTAGAACAATGTTTAATTTTGTTAAAATCAACACTCACTTCGAGTTTATAAATTATGTATGCGGCTGTTATAGATAATATATTGTGTCAAAAAATCGCGTTGTGTTCAATTTTTTAAATTTACTTCGGAAGTAAATTTTAATCATAGATTAATTTTTATGAAACAGGGCCTAAATGTTTAGAACAATGTTCAATTTTGTTAAAATCAACACTCACTTCGAGTTTATAAATTATGTATGCGGCTGTTATAGATAATATATTAGATATTGCGTCTTTCTCTTTAAATCAGTACAAAAATCAGCAATATATGAAATTTATCACAAACAAAAAATCTTAAACTGATCACTTGAATAAACAATGTGCTTCCCAGAATTTTCATTCTTATTTTATCTATATAACGTAGCTGCTTTATAAAATTTACAAAAATAGCCAAAATTCTACATTAAATAATTATTAATAAAATCCATCCTAGGTATACTACAAAATCTTTAATATGGATTTATTTATATTCAAAATATTTTAAATTTTATACTATATGAGCCTCAGCCAATCACTAAAGGTTTTACAGTTTCAAATCAATATACTGTTAACAGTAAGTTTAGAAACGAACTGATAGATTGCATATTAATAAACAATCAAATATATCTAACAATTAATCATAAGTGTTAAATTGTTATCTGATACTTTTAACTTTTTTTTAACATACCGGCCCTAAATAATGTTTGTATTATTAACCGAGTGTTGTAATAAATAATCAATCAGAGTTCTCCCTATGTATCAGACAAAGAAGCGGTGGGACAGTTCAAAAAGAGTAGTAGGTATCAATCACAGGCTACAGAAAAATTTAAAAATTTACCATAATATTGTTTGTTTCAAATATTTGTAACGGGTACAGCTAGTACATAGTACTTCTACATCGTGACAATGAGACCATCAACCCTTGCTATACCTGAACCTGAAGTGTAATTTCCATTTTCTATTATCTGTCTTTTGCTGAGGCTGAGGCTGTACCCTCATTTCCTGGACCAATTGAATCCGAGATGAAATAATACATGTATACTCCTTATAGCAAAGGAAACTCATACTTCATACATAATAGGAATTTGGTAATTGTTATTAATGAAATGGTCTTATAGTGTAATTGCTGTATACAAATGCGTTTGGAATTGAATGTAAAGTGTGGTTGTATTGTATTGTCTGATGGTAAATCTTGCGAATAGCGCTTAATATAATTCTGGAGCAGGAGTTGCAGATAGTAAATCCTATAAATCACATTGCACCGGATGGCTGAAGGCAAGGCAAGCTCTGTATCTGTTTGCATCCTACATCTAAACATTAGTTACATATGCGCGCACATTGATAATCTAGCCTTAAATAACTACTTTATAATTACCCCAACTAATACGAGTACAAGTCGCCTTCGAAAAGCGACAAATAATTACCAATATGTTTCCAATAACTTCCATCAAAATTAGGTTACGTAAACAGCATGAATGAATCACAATCTATATTGACTAGGTATAGTTTTTTTTGATAAAGGTGCGTTTACAAACAAATTTTAACCCAGCACTATTTTACACCTACTTAAAAATTTAAGCTAAGCAGAAGCATTTCGCTACTAACATTTATAATTAAACTTCGTAGTTGGCAGACTTTGATTCCTAGTGTAATTCAACTCGAAGCTTACAAACTGCAAGGGTGATTATACTTATTGTTTAGAGAGTTTACTGCTGTGATTATTCCTGTTTCAGTTTTAATAAGAACTACGAACAATATCAAGATTGCTAATAATGTAATATTAATAATTTATCACCATAGCATAGCTTATTTTACATTTCTGGGTGGGCTAATGCCAATCTACTGATATATCTGTAAAAATACTGTTTAAATTAAATAAATAAGGTTTATGTATATGTATGAACAAGATTTAGACGTAATATTTTATTTTCCAAAACCTAAACAAACTTATCAATAGTTACAAAACAAAACTATAATAACATGTTAGCCGCCTACTCTTTTCATTCTTAAACCTGGTCAAGGTGGCTACATATATATCAAGACTAAGACTAGATGTCACCTTACGGGCTTTCAAAGCTGTCGTTAAGAAAGCAACACAGGGATCACTTTTTTTGTTATTTGAAATAGAAAATAATTTTCAAGTTACATGTCAGTAGAAATCGAACTTGTTAGCACACAATCACGGGACTCCATAATCGAGTTTATAATTAATGAAAAAATATTAAATACGGCAGCATATTACGTCGCATGTGGAAGTGAATTTTATACAGGATAATCCATGAAATAAGTCAATACTTAAACCATACATTCTTTGTATAATTTTAAATGAAAAGTTCAAATAAACATATACCTGATCTCTTTTCCTACAGAAGCAGATCCCAATCTCTTGAAAATGACGCAAGAAGTGCATTTACATAAAATTATGAAGAATGGTCCCAACTAGCACCATAGTAGGTAATCGCAACTGTGATGGGAACCTCAAGTTTGTAGCTGTTACGTATTTTCTACTAATTCTACGACTTTAATATAGTTATAATTTTATTTGAGAAATTTATAGGCGGTAGGACGTAGTGTCTACCGTTAATAGTTACTTCATAGTTATATTACTTCTACGTAGCTTTCGTAGTTTAAGGGACATTGTTGTTACCAATGGAACGACTTTAAAGTTTTCAGAACTTTAAAGTGACAAACGAAAGTAGCAGCGACTAACTAATGTTACTAAAATCTGACGTTCAAATTACAACTACTATTAAGTAACAATGATAGTTCCTACGACGTTCTGGATATCTTCAGTGTCATTTTAAAGTTCTGAAACTTGTAAGTAATAATTTATTAGTTTCAATAACGTTCCTGTACCTATAGATTTAAAACTTTATGGTATGCACAGCAACTGTAAAGTCCCTGATACCTTTAAAAATATATTTATGAAGTTAATCGCCATCTATCATAGACAAATGGAATACCTATAACTATATTTATTTAATTTAAAAAGTACATGAAAATTTCTGTTAAATATAAAAACAATCATAATTGTATTAGACTTATACAATGTTTATTAAATTCATAAGTCTTTTTATCACATACATTACAGTTTAAATCAAATTAATTAATAAAATTTAATGTCCATGATGTCCTTGAATATATGCATTTTACGCAACACTTTTTCAGAAAATGTATACACATTCACTAATATTTAACTTAACTATTACATTTGTCATTTAACGTCAAGTAATATTATTAGGATAACATATTCAAAAGTACCTACATACCTAGTTATTATTGCAAAGCGTTCTACATTTAATAAAAAGAAATTTGAAGTAAAAGTTCCAGGTGGAACAATGAAGTAACAACGGCTACTTTGAGCAGGCAGGTTGTAATAACCACAACTTTATCGTCACTTTCAAGTACTGCTGTAGTTCCGTTTGATACTTTGCAGTTTTTCAGGTTGTTCCCAACACTTTCTGATTGCTTACTGAACAGTAGTAGGGGTAAACTTTTTATTTGTAGGGTTTAAGGATTTTTTTTACTTCATTCTAAGAAGTAGCAAGTATATGTACTTAATTTGCATAATTCTATATGTAACCGTTCTCAAATTAAATAAAATGAATAAAATAAATATATCATCATGGCATATTACCCATTGCTGGGTGTGCCAATCTGCTTTGTTCGCAGATATCGGTAATGATGATGACATATTTGTACCGTGCGAGCGTTTACTAGGCGTCACCTCACGGGCACTCATTGTTAGCGTGGAGAGTATACCACAGGGGTCAATATTGTGCCATTTAAAATTCGAAATATTTGGCGTCGGTCGGGATCGAACCCGGTTCCCCAGATTCGCGACCAGACACTCAGGCAGGCAACCACGAGACCTCTTTGGTCATCTACAAGAGGTTGATATAGTTGAGCTCTTCGTATCTAAGAAATTCCGAATTTGAATTCTTACAAACCCTGGTAATAGTTCCGAAAATAAATTTGTGGTTTTAATGCAAAAATTTATAAAAAATGTTGTTTTATACTATAAAATGCAATATGGCTGTTGAATAGTGTTGTCGTTTTGTTTTTCCTGCTGTTTAATTTCGGTAAAACTGCATGGCATCCACAATATTCGTGGTGAATGGCTAAAATTTCATATAAACTCCTAACTTTTTCTTTATTGAAGCCGGAATCGTGGCATATGATTTAGTTGGCTGGGTTATTAACAACTGTCGCGCGATGGAACTCGAAAAACTCAGCAACGTATTTATCCGAAGCAACTTGCCACTTTACTTTTCCCTAACTTTTCCACGGCTACAAACATTACTGACCCGAATATATCGCAATAGGGCCGAAGGCAAGACATCACGCTTTGCTACTCGTATTTGCTCTACTAGTTAGAAAGTTTTAATTAGATACCCCTACAATGGAAATCATAGTGTTAGAGTTTGAATTTTGTATTATGCAATTATGCAAAACATAACCTTTTTACACATTATAAATTCATATGGTCCACCATTTTGTGTCTATAGTTTAGTATCATATTCTTTATCTGAAAATTTTATTACAAAGAAACATACCTATTCTATTATTTATTTTATAAAATTTCCAAGTTCTCATATTGTATTAACTAAAGTACTGTGTAAGTAAGGCATGCAGACTAGCAAATAGTACTGCCACCAGTGTTGCCAGTTTTAAAATGCAGTATTGCCTGAAATTAATAATAAAATTATCAGATTTTAGTGAAAATTACGGTAGATTTTGCAGACTCCTGTAAAATAAATTTTATACAGAGTGATCCAAAATGGTTGAAGGTCACGTCATCACTTTTGTTCTAAAATAATGTCAAAATTATATTCCAATATTCCATATTAATAAAAATTATATTCCACATATGACAGGTGATGACATTTGATTAATATCATTACCGTATGTTGATTCACTTGATATTTGTTTCGGATACCTTCGTGAATCTTTAATTTTATTTCATTGTTCTTTTATTGAAGAGCTTGAGATTATTCTTATGACTGCTACCAAATTCGAAAGGTACGCCCATGTAAATAGTAATGCTGTCATACTATCTAAGCGGCAAATGTCAAAATTGTATGGAGCGACACAATTCAGGCATTTTTGATTACTCTGTATATATTTTCAACATACTGTTACGGTTTAATTTCGTTTTATACAACTTTTTGCCCTATATCTTAAATGTTATCCATCACGTACCTTTGTATCGTCTTTAATTCTGGATTTTCCCTCGCTGTTTTGTATTGTTGCTCTGTCATTCACTTATATCTTCATGTAACTTTATTTATTTCTATTGTTTTAGCTTGTGTTCTGTCCAATAAATAATCTTTGTAACTTCATGTCTTCCGTTTTATTTGGTTATGTTGTGTTTCATTGTTCTTACTTCGTATACCTGAAGTTCTATTTATGTAAAATATATTTCACCTCAAGTTAAAACCTACCTATATTTGTATTTTGAGTATTTGAGCTCAAGTTCTAGTCTATTTAGTAGTTTTTTTCTTTCATTACTCGACGAATGGTTTGCGATCTGTGTTTACGTTCTTCGACGCGCTTGCCAACAGGTTTGCGCTGTCTTGCTGTCAGCGGCGTACGACTCGCTTTTGCAATGTATTCTTCTTCATTATATTCCTTCTTCTTTTTGTTATTGGTTTTTGTTTTACAGTAGCGCTGTTTATTTCCGGTGGCCATGGTGGGTCCGGAAAAAAGTTTGGGGCGGACTCTGGGTTTTTTTTTGCACGTTGCGCGGAGCAGACATAATTTTTGGTATTCTTCATAAGTTGGCACGAGGCCGTGTTCGACGTGGAGTTGTTCTAGTTTTGTGTGCTGGTGTAAACTAGAGTGATCGACGGGTCGTCTTTAAATAAACCGTTATTGTTCGGTTTCGCTTTGTGCGGATTTTGACACCGTCGAAGTGCCCTTTTGTGACTGTCCAGTTGGGTGTGGTGGTAGCGAGCCGTGTGGACTCACGGGCGCTACGTTTCGTTCTGGACATCATATCTCCGTAGGAGGATTTGGGCCACGCTACCCTGGCATGTTCGTGTTGGGGACATCAGATACCTGGAGCTTCACCTGTCAACATCCTCCGACTCCATAGCCTTTTTCACGCTCTGCATACGCCACCGTGTAAGGTAAACGAACTTCTTTTACCATCGATTCTCCGTTTCGACCGTTTGCTGCTCGGAGAAACTAGAGTACACACTCAAGTTTATTGTTGCCCTTGAAGGACTGTTGGTGTCTTGTACTCTCTGAGAGACCTTTGTAGACGCTTTGTTTTATTTATTTTTATTGTAAATATTTATATTTCATTGTTACCACATTGTTGGATTAAATTCATGTAAAGGTTATTAGTCAAACTTACATATCAAGTTAGAGCCTTTAGCTCAGCACATTTTATTTATTGTTTATTGCAAATATTTATATTTCATTGTTACCACACTGTTGGATTAAATTAATGTAAAGGTCATTAGTTAAACTTACATATCAAGTTGGAGCCTTTAGCTCAGCACATTTTATTTATTGTTTATTGCAAATATTTATATTTCATTGTTACCACACTGTTGGATTAAATTAATGTAAAGGTCATTAGTTAAACTTACATATCAAGTTGGAGCCTTTAGCTCAGCACATTTTATTTATTGTTTATTGCAAATATTTATATTTCATTGTTACCACACTGTTGGATTAAATTAATGTAAAGGTCATTAGTTAAACTTACATATCAAGTTGGAGCCTTTAGCTCAGCACATTTTATTTATTGTTTATTGCAAATATTTATATTTCATTGTTACCACACTGTTGGATTAAATTAATGTAAAGGTCATTAGTTAAACTTACATATCAAGTTGGAGCCCTTAGCTCATTACATTTATTCTGTTGTGGAGATATATTTTTTTGTGTATAAGTATTTTTCATATTCTTGTTGTGCATTGTTGCCCATTGTTGCAACTTGCAACTGGCGACGTCTACCTGCGTTCAGCTGGCATGTACCATAATAGCCCACGTATGGATTTGGCCAATTTCATATCGTTGTAGATGTGTATGTTAGGTAGCCGGAACCGGTTCGCGAGCGCGGGTGCAACAATCAGTTGTACACATTAAGTTCTATGAACACTTCATTTTATTAAAAGCAATCTTTAAACTATTTTGCATTGTTATACAGTAACTTTTTATATTGTTATACATTTTCTTATTACAATTTCTCACGTTTGAACTTGATTTTTATTAAATTCTGTTTTAAGAAATATTTCTTTCATTCCAAATTCCTCAGACGTTTTCAGGAGACCACAGTACGGTAGGTAAGATTTTTTTTTTTAATATTTCGTGTGTACCGTCCTTTTCGTAATTTTGTGGGAAAAAATTACGTGGCGCCCTTGCCCTTTCATAACTATTTTTGTAGTTTTTTAACCCTGCCCGTCTCCACTGTTTCAAAGCTAGGGGCCTCCCAACCGAACATCCAGGGGGAGTACCGTGGCCTAATTATACCCATTTTTGGGTATAATAAAAATTTACGTCACAAATTTTGGCGCCCAACGTGGGGCCCTAAACGTCAAAGGGCCTTGGGTTTTTTTGCTGTCGTCATCCTGGTGCCCATTGTTGTTTTCATTGTTGTAGTACTTGGTGCGACCATTATTGAGTTTTATTGTAGTAGTCGGTTTGGGCACCATTGTTAAGGCCATATCGTTTAGGTCGAACTGTTGTTGGGGTCATTTCAGCCCCTAAGGCTGTTTGCCGTTTTCCATTGTTAGGTTACGTTATTGTGTAAAATTCAGCGTCGCGGTTCAAAAGGCCATATTGTTTAGGTCGAACTGTTGTTGGGGTCATTTCAGCCCCTAAGGCTGTCTGCCGTTTTTCATTGTTGGGTTACGTTATTGTGGAAAATTTAGCGTCGCGGGTCAAAGGGGCGTATCGTTTGTTTAGAACCGCATCGTTTATTTTGGGGTCATTTTCGTCTTTCGGGGTTGTTTGCTGTTTCATTGACAGGTATCGTCTTTTAGAGGCCTTTAGCCTATACTGTGTGTATTGTTGATGCATTTGTGTTATTTTGGGAATTTCAATAGTTGGTTATCCTACTGTCAAGTAATTTCTTTGCTTGCTGATATCGGTGTATTGTTATTATGGAAACTAAAATTGATCCCGGTAGACTCCTAGCCGACGAACTTATGAGCTAATAATAAGGGGTCGTGGGGTCGGCGGTACGGCAGCGGAGAAGCGCTCCAAACTTCGAGAAGTGTTCCGGTGAAGTCCCGGTTTATTCGGACGCTGTGTTTGTACCCGAGTCAGAACTTAAAATTTGCGAACGAAAATTGCAGGATTTAAAAGAATTATTGGACAAGTTCGATTTTAATAAATACCAAAATGATTTTTCACGTATTAGTTCTCGCCTCACACATGTCAAACTACGTCTTAAACGAATCAGTACAGAAAATGCAGATGAAAAAGTAAAATTAGCGGAGTTGTGTGAAACTTGCGATCAGCTCCTGCTCCAGTTAAAATTAAAATTCTCGGCTAAGGCTTCTGCTTTATTGCTAGCAGAACATGAGAATTCATTACTAGAGGGTGAAGCAAGTAATACTGAAGATAATGATGACGCTCCCGATCCACTCAAACCAGAAGCATCATCTAGTCCGCGAACAAAGAGCCTTGAGTTGGACTCCCGTCTCACCCAAGCATTAGAATCAATCTCGTTAAGTTTAGCGACACCGCACCAACCGATCTTTCATTCCCCAAGTAGAGAGTCGACTATTTATAAATGGAATGTTACGTATGATGGAGGCGCTGGTTTGTCTAATTTCTTAGAACGTATCGAAGAACTACGTGCGGCGAGAGGTGTATCTAAAGATAAGTTATTTGAGTCCGCCACTGACTTACTTACGGGAAAGGCACTAACGTGGTTTAGAGCAAAGCGTCGCCTGATGTCGTCCTGGGACGAGTTAGTAATTTGTTTAAAATCTACTTTCTTACCCGTGGACTACGAGTTAAGTTTATGGGACGAACTCCGGCATCGTACTCAAGGTCAGGATGAAAAGGTAGCGATATTCATAGCAAATATGGAAGGATTATTGAGTCGTTTGAGCACGAAACCCCTGGAATCTGAGCGCGTAAAGCATATTAGGCGAAATCTACTCCCGTATTTACAACAGGGTTTAGGCGTGCATTCATTTGATACCGTAGATGCACTAGACGAGATATGCAGGCAATTGGAAGATATCCATGTTAGGACACAACGATTTCAACCCCCACCACCTGTCAATAGGTCTTGCGAGCCAGATTTGGCGCACCGACGTGAGAGAACGGAGTATCGTGTAGGCGCAATAGACTCTGATCCACCTCGTCCGTCTAGGGATGACCAGCGATCCCGTATTGTATGTTGGAACTGTAGACAGGAGGGTCATACTTCTAGGTTCTGTGAGGAAGATTTTCGAAAACACTGTTTCGGGTGTGGAAAACCTAACGTGATTGTCCGTGACTGTCCAAACTGTTCGGGAAACGGCAATCGGAGGCATTAAGGGGTCGTACCATGTCTCCGAAAGATTCTGAACTAAATGCGATTAGTTATGTCAAGGAATTAGTTAAAAAGGAAGATGCTAAGTTAAAGCAATCTACCGTTATTTTAGATTTTATAATATCGCATTTAGGTCAGGATGAACGACCATTTTTGAAAGTAAATATTTTTGGGTGTGAATTTTTGGGGTTACTAGATTCAGGAGCATCGCGCTCTATTATTGGAGGTTTAGGTTGGGATATACTTAAAAATTTTGGTTTAGTTTTAGACAAGGAGAATTCTCCAGATTGTCAAGTTGCGAACGGAGAGACATGCTCTACTTTAGGTTCCGTCTCAATTCCGGTTCGTTTAATAGATAAGGTTAAATTGATTACGTTTCTGGTTGTGCCGTCTATTAATAGTAGTTTAATTCTTGGTTTAGACTTTTGGCGCGTTATGGGAATAGTTCCCGATTTGAAGCGCGATGTTTGGGAATTTAATACTGGTGTGTCCACTCCGCGTGTTTCATCAGTACTAGCTACGTCAGATTTATCAAGGGAAGAACAGGATACCTTACAGAGTTTTCTAATGACGCAATGGCAGCGTATGGGCACGACACTAGGCTGTACCGATCGAGTGGAACATGAAATTATTACCGATGCCGCACCAATTAAGCAGAGGTACTATCCGGTGTCCAGTTATTCAACAGCATATTAACGCTGAGCTAGAAGACATGTTACAACATGACATCATTGAGCCGTCTTCCAGTGCTTGGTCGTCACCAATATTGATGGTGCCAAAGAAAGATGGGACATATCGTTTTTGTGTCGACTTTAGGCGGGTGAACCAGGTTACTAAAAAGGATGCGTACCCTATCCCATTCATTTCCTCCATATTGGACCGGCTTAGAGACGCCAAATACATTAGTTCTCTTGATATGAAATCTGCGTATTGGCAGATTCCAATGAAACCCGAGAGTCGAGAAATTACGGCTTTTACGGTCCCCGGACGGGGGCTTTTCCATTTTAAGCGCATGCCTTTTGGGCCCACGAATGCCCCTGCCACCTGGCAGCGTCTCATTAATAATGTTTTAGGGATGGATTTGGAACCATCGGTTATTGTCTACCTAGATGACATCATTGTCGTGTCCAAAACTTTCGAAGAACATATGGATACACTTCAGAAAATATTCGATAGACTCATAAACGCAGGCTTAACTGTGAGTAAAGAAAAAAGTCAATTTTGCCGTCCGGAGATCAAATATCTCGGTTATGTGGTTAATAACAAAGGCTTACATGTTGATCCCGGTAAAGTGGAAGCTATTTTAAATATTCCGCCACCGAAAACCGTTAAAGACATTCGCAGTTTCGTCGGAATGGCGTCCTGGTACCGCCGCTTCGTCCCCAATTTTTCGTCTTTGATTTCGCCGCTTACGCGAATGTTACAGAAAAACCACCCCTTTAAGTGGACTGAGGAATGTCAAAAATCATTCGACTTACTTAAAGAAAGTCTGATCAGTGCCCCCATATTGACCTGTCCCGATTTCTCTCGACCATTCGTAGTACAGACAGATGCAAGCTCTTTTGGATTAGGTGCGGTGTTGTCGCAAACTTTCGAGGACGGAGAGAAGGTCATTGCCTACCTGAGTCGCTCTCTGACAAAGGCCGAGCGCAATTACACTACTACCGAGCGTGAATGTTTGGCGGTATTATGGGCTCTTGATCGCTTGCGTGAGTACATCGAAGGATCACAATTCACCGTGATCACGGACCATCAATCCCTACTGTCGTTATTGGGCCTGAAGGATCCTACTGGCCGGTTGTGTAGGTGGTCTGTGAAGTTGCAGCGATATAACTTCAATATTATACATCGAAAGGGCAAAGATCATGTGGTGCCGGACTGTTTATCCCGTTCCGTGCCAGTTATTAATGCTGTTACGTTACCAAATGATCCCGTACCCCCGCCGACAGATACCTGGTATGACAGAATGAAATTGAGAGCACAGATAAGTCCAAAGAAGTTTTCCCAGTGGCGTATCCATGAAGGTAAACTCTATAAATATGTCAAAGGTGGAACACCCATTTTAGATGATGACGAGCTGTCGTGGAAGGAAGTGGTACCAAAACATCAGCGTCTGGAAATCCTTACGCGAGTTCATTCGGAGCCGACTTCTGGCCATCCTGGTGTTTATAAGACGTTTCATAATCTGGCAACCAGATTTTACTGGCCAAAAATGAGAAGTGACGTAGCTTCTTTTGTCCGTCAGTGTACCGTGTGCCTCGAGCAAAAGCCTGTGCAGAAAAAGCCTGCCGGTTTCATGGGAGCGCGTCCCAAAGTTTACCGCCCCTTTCAACTAATTAGTACGGATATCATCGGACCGATGCCACCTACCACCCGCGGTAACCGTTTCATCCTCGTCGTATCAGACTATTTTAGCAAATTCGTATTGACCTTTCCTATGCGTACAGCGAGTGCCAGCGCCCTCGTCCGTCACTTAAAGGAAAGTGTTTTTCTTCTCTTCGGTGTGCCTCAGTACGTAATCTGTGACAACGGAACTCAATTTAAATCTAAGGAATTCACCGCCCTGTGTCAAAAGTATCACGTCTCTTGCTTATATAACGCATTGTACCATCCCCAGAACAACCCGACGGAGCGAGTGAATCGTGTGGTCAAAACTATGCTATCCGCATACGTGAAACAAAACCATCGGCTGTGGGATCAGTTTCTCCCAGCGGTGTCTTGCGCGATCAGAACTCTTAAGCATGAAGTTACCGGTCGCACACCTTATTTTATTAACTTCGGACGGGAGCATGTTCTTCGTGGCGACCATTATCCCACGGGTGCTTTTAACCCTAATACGGCTGTCGAATATGATAGAGAAAATCTTGAGAATAGGCCTGACGGGTTTCGCGAAGTCTATGACGACACCCGAAAGCGTTTGGATATCGCCTACGAACGCAGTAGGAAAATTTATAACCTTCGGCGACGCCATGATGAATTAGAAGAAGGGCAAATGGTTTGGCATAAGAATGTCGCCTTGTCTAACGCCGCGAACTATTTCTCTCATAAATTAGCACCTAAATTTGTTGGACCCTTCCGAATTAGCCGGAAATTGTCTCGCGTTGCTTATGAATTATGTGATGAAAACAATATTAGCAAGGGAATATGGCACATAAAAGATCTAAAACCAAATCCTCGCAACGATGATGCCCATGATGAACCGTTAGGGGTCGATGTAATGAAGTAGGCTAGTTTCTTTTGTTGTGAGAAAAACTTCAGGAAGTTTTTCTCATGGAAGGAAGGGGGGAGTTGTTACGGTTTAATTTCGTTTTATACAACTTTTTGCCCTATATCTTAAATGTTATCCATCACGTACCTTTGTATCGTCTTTAATTCTGGATTTTCCCTCGCTGTTTTGTATTGTTGCTCTGTCATTCACTTGTATCTTCATGTAACTTTATTTATTTCTATTGTTTTAGCTTGTGTTCTGTCCAATAAATAATCTTTGTAACTTCATGTCTTCCGTTTTATTTGGTTATGTTGTGTTTCATTGTTCTTACTTCGTATACCTGAAGTTCTATTTATGTAAAATATATTTCACCTCAAGTTAAAACCTACCTATATTTGTATTTTGAGTATTTGAGCTCAAGTTCTAGTCTATTTAGTAGTTTTTTTCTTTCATTACTCGACGAATGGTTTGCGATCTGTGTTTACGTTCTATGACGCGCTTGCCAACAGGTTTGCGCTGTCTTGCTGTCAGCGGCGTACGACTCGCTTTTGCAATGTATTCTTCTTCATTATATTCCTTCTTCTTTTTGTTATTGGTTTTTGTTTTACAGTAGCGCTGTTTATTTCCGGTGGCCATGGTGGGTCCGGAAAAAAGTTTGGGGCGGACTCTGGGTTTTTTTTTTTGCACGTTGCGCGGAGCAGACATAATTTTTGGTATTCTTCATAAGTTGGCACGAGGCCGTGTTCGACGTGGAGTTGTTCTAGTTTTGTGTGCTGGTGTAAACTAGAGTGATCGACGGGTCGTCTTTAAATAAACCGTTATTGTTCGGTTTCGCTTTGTGCGGATTTTGACACCGTCGAAGTGCCCTTTTGTGACTGTCCAGTTGGGTGTGGTGGTAGCGAGCCGTGTGGACTCACGGGCGCTACGTTTCGTTCTGGACATCATATCTCCGTAGGAGGATTTGGGCCACGCTACCCTGGCATGTTCGTGTTGGGGACATCAGATACCTGGAGCTTCACCTGTCAACATCCTCCGACTCCATAGCCTTTTTCACGCTCTGCATACGCCACCGTGTAAGGTAAACGGACTTCTTTTACCATCGATTCTCCGTTTCGACCGTTTGCTGCGCGGAGAAACTAGAGTACACATTCAAGTTTATTGTTGCCCTTGAAGGACTGTTGGTGTCTTGTACTCTCTGAGAGACCTTTGTAGACGCTTTGTTTTATTTATTTTTATTGTAAATATTTATATTTCATTGTTACCACATTGTTGGATTAAATTCATGTAAAGGTTATTAGTCAAACTTACATATCAAGTTGGAGCCTTTAGCTCAGCACATTTTATTTATTGTTTATTGCAAATATTTATATTTCATTGTTACCACACTGTTGGATTAAATTAATGTAAAGGTCATTAGTTAAACTTACATATCAAGTTGGAGCCTTTAGCTCAGCACATTTTATTTATTGTTTATTGCAAATATTTATATTTCATTGTTACCACACTGTTGGATTAAATTAATGTAAAGGTCATTAGTTAAACTTACATATCAAGTTGGAGCCCTTAGCTCATTACATTTATTCTGTTGTGGAGATATATTTTTTTGTGTATAAGTATTTTTCATATTCTTGTTGTGCATTGTTGCCCATTGTTGCAACTTGCAACTGGCGACGTCTACCTGCGTTCAGCTGGCATGTACCATAATAGCCCACGTATGGATTTGGCCAATTTCATATCGTTGTAGATGTGTATGTTAGGTAGCCGGAACCGGTTCGCGAGCGCGGGTGCAACAATCAGTTGTACACATTAAGTTCTATGAACACTTCATTTTATTAAAAGCAATCTTTAAACTATTTTGCATTGTTATACAGTAACTTTTTATATTGTTATACATTTTCTTATTACAATTTCTCACGTTTGAACTTGATTTTTATTAAATTCTGTTTTAAGAAATATTTCTTTCATTCCAAATTCCTCAGACGTTTTCAGGAGACCACAGTACGGTAGGTAAGATTTTTTTTTAAATATTTCGTGTGTACCGTCATTTTCGTAATTTTGTGGGAAAAAATTACGTGGCGCCCTTGCCCTTTCATAACTATTTTTGTAGTTTTTTAACCCTGCCCGTCTCCACTGTTTCAAAGCTAGGGGCCTCCCAACCGAACATCCAGGGGGAGTACCGTGGCCTAATTATACCCATTTTTGGGTATAATAAAAATTTACGTCACAATACATACAATTGAAATTTATGTTCTATCTGCCTTATGTTGAGTTTCGCCATACATTTTAAAAAAAGTCAATTTTTTTAAAAAAATTGGTAGATATATTTTAAGTAATACGATAAAATCGCATCTTTTGTACAATTTTGTTTATTTATGTACCAATTTTAACAATTGAAGTTTTTATTTGGTAAATTTTCTGTTGTCCTTTTTTAGCCCCCACACGAAAATTCAAAAGTCGGCGCCTATGAACATGACTCACACCTAAACACCTTCTTCAGTCTTCAGTTCGTAAAACATTCTTGGCAGCTTAACCAATGCTTGAAATTGTAGAAAACTACGCCTCGAAAATTCTTGTTTTTTTTAGAAATGTCCAATAAAACAGCATCTTTCCAAGTCACAATATTTTTTTTTAACTTAAGATGAAGTTAATAAATCCGAATAAAATTTATGTCAAAATATCAGTCCTTACTCTAGTTAAGCTCAACAGTGCCGGCCCGAGACTTTGGAGCGCCCCAGGCGAAAATTGTAAATTGCGCCCCTCTTTTATTACAGTTTTATTTAGATTATACAGGTACAAAAATTAGAAAAGAGGCGATTTGTGTTCATAACTCGCGAACAATCACAGAATCTTAATCTGAATGAAATTTTATTGAAAATATTATGGATATTTAAAGTACAGATATTTTTTTTCTTTTGAGTTCTACAGAGTCGCTTTATTTTTGTCTAATACCATATGCAGGATTAGTCACAGGAGAGTTGCTTTCAAAGTGCGTTTGTGTGCAACCCGAAATACAACAGCGTCTAGCTTTCTCTCTTAAAAAAATAGTATATTTAATTCACGATTGCTTTGCCTGTCTAGTGATGGTTCTGTCATTTGACATTAAACAAATGAATATGGTCTGTTGTTATTAGTATTTTGGGTTGCGAACAAACGGACTTTCAAAATAACTCTACCGTGACTAACCATGTATATAGGAAAAGAAAAAATATTTCTCAATGTAGGTGTAAGTCTCGGTATAAATACTTTTCGTTATTTCGGAAAACCTAATTTAACGGTAAAAAATATAAGAATCTTGTTTGATATAAAATTTCAATACGGATCAAGAAAAATGTCAAAAACCAAAATATATTTTTCTGTGCAGACTTCCGTATAAAAGCTATTGTTGCAATTTCTTTTGATATTGGGAATATTTTTCAGTAGATTTTCTGTACAACAATTACTTCGTCAGTATTTGATATGACAATGTTTTTAATTGATATAATCGCCAACGAATTTAACCTTTCTTCTTTCTTAGTATAATGTAATAGCTATTAACATACCTAGGAATGTTAGGTATATCATAACTGCCGAAGATGTCGGTTTGAAATTCGAGCTCGTAGAGCGTGGATTTTAAGACATCTAAGGCTTCTGATTAATAACATCTATGATTTATTCAATAGTTTATCGGTTTCAGAAAATTAAGACATTATTAATAAATACTATTTTTTGAAATTCTCTCATTAATGCTTCTTTCAGATTGCTATGGTTAACAGAACAATTATTTTGACATATGCCAATATGATAAATATTCAAATTATGTGCTTTGTTCCACATGTTTATTACTTTAGAATAAAGTAGACCGTATTTAGAACGATAGGCTAACGTTATCTGTATGTATTAATGAAGTCCATTATATTTTCATTTTATTTTATTTTCATTTTGTAGACCGTTGTTGACAAGTCAGTATGGTAATAATATTACCATACAGATACAGTTATTACCTAGTTACCAGCCTACTTTACATGTAAACAATGGAATAATATCCTGAAACCGGTGAAAAAATATAAAATAGGATTTAATTAATATAAGTTTGCTGCAACTGGAATTGTCAGCATTATGATTAAAGCTACACACTGGACGAGTCAATATCTTATAATATAATTTTTAATTTATTTTGCAAAAAATAGTTTCAAAAAATGTCGCCCTAAAACCAATTTCGCCCCAGGCGGTCGCCTGGCTTGGCTGTAACTTGGGCCGGCCCTTTAAGAGAACAACCTTCGTATAGAACCGCGTGGCTAAGTGATCGATTATGGTTTCTAACGTTTCGCGTTCGAATTTGACCAACGTGAAACTTGAAAAATTTTCAATATTTATATAGCACAAATCTGTTCAGAATAGCTTTACTGGTCCGTGAAGTGACGCTTGTTATTGTTAAGCGCCTTCATCGCAGTAGATATGTCGTCATTACCGAAGTCTACAAATGGAAGCAGATTGGGACATCCAGAAAAAGTTCTTAAGTCGTAATGATGTATTTATTTTTTATTCATATTAGACAATATCCTAAGTATTTATACTCGATATATTTAAAATATTTTTCTAAACATTTATTTATTTACTATATGATAACCAAATCCTCCTCTCGTTCTCGTATTCTGAATAATATCCCGATAGATCAATTCTTGGTTTTCTTCGTTGACCGTGTTTCTGCGGCGCTGCAAGGCTTCCCGGTCCCACATAACAAACAGGAAACCTATTAGTGCAGAACTAGTGGACGGGAACCGCAGAGGAAGCAGTCGGGAATCCAGCGGAAGCTCTGGGACCAGACCTACCGGAAACGCTCCCCTCCAGCGGAGAGAGAGAGAGAGGATTTTTTTATCCGAGAACAAAATACAAAATCATGAATAGTATACAAATTAGGAAGATTGGACGATGAAGTTTTGGCGTTTTTAAAGTCATTTTTAACAAATGCTTGTTCATAATACGAAACCAAATTCAATAATAATTATAATATTTAACATATTGGACATAATTAGAGGTTATAAAATTTAAAATTACAAATATAATAATTTATCTTATTAAATACGTATGTGGTATGTGGGATATTATTAATAATGAATTATTAAAACATTACCAAACACTAAAGCATAACTGAAGTAGAAAATTAGTGAAATTTGGAGCTCTGTAACAAAAGAATAGTGTGACAAGTTGGAAATGATTATGAATCAACGCTTACGAGTGGTAATTATAGCAAAAAATGCAGCAGCATTTCCCGAAAGTTTCTGAATTTATTTAACATTTTAGATACGAATGATTAATAATTTTGAAACATTATTTTATCCCTAGTTTAAAAATAATTAACTAAAACTGCACGTGTCCATTTAATGCAGAGCTGATTCAGTTAGTTTATTTTCTACAAAAGCTTCATAAATATAATACATTATAGTAGGTACCTTAGAATTGATACTAAAAAGCATAAATAAATATATCAAGGCATATTACCCATTGCTGGGTGTGCCAATCAGCTTTTACAGATATCGGTAATGATCACATAAACGTAAAGCACGGGTCTTTAGCAGGCGTCACCTGATGGGTACTCATTGCTGGCATGGAGAAAGCATCACAGGGATCGATTTGTGCCATTTAAAATTAAAAATAATTTTGGCGTCGGTCGGGTTTCCAAATTCGCGACCAAACTCAGGCAGGCACACGGTCAAAAATTTCAAATATATTGTTGACATAGTTTTCTTTGACTTAATTGAGGAAGGGTATTTGCAATAGTTTTAGGTAAAAACATGAATGAAAATAAAGAAAATAATATTAGAAATAAAGAAATAATCTACAAAATTTATAATTTCGCTTATACAGGTGATTTATTTGGTTGCAACATATGAGGACTGTTTATTATAATTTAACAGAAAATTATATTAGAGAATTTTTTTATAACTAAATGTAGTAATTTAACCTGAAATTAATAGTTGACAATCGGCGTAATATTAGAAATTTGAACATGTTTGAATTCTAAACAAATTTTCTGAATAATATTATATATGTATCTACTAACAAGAATGTGAAAAATTAATCACACCAGATTTGAGTGAAGAAGATTATAATTTGAAAAAGATAAATTTTTTCAAATCATTGCAAAGGACCGAGCAGCAACGAATAATATTGGAAGCAGAAACCCGGGATCAGGCTGATAGCGGACTATGGCTCGAAGAACGGAGAAAATTATTAACTACGTCAAATTTTTATTCAGTTTGCCAGCGTAGAAGTACAACTAGTTGTGCAAATTTAGTAAAAACCTTACTTTATAATTACACAACACTTCATGTTCCTTCCATAAATCATGGTAAAAAGCATGAATTTGAGGCAATAAAACAGTTGGAAAATCAAGAAAACATCGTTATACGAAAGTGTGGTTTATTCGTACACCCATTAATTCCGTATCTCGGAGCAACTCCTGATGGCGTAGTGGGTGAGGATGGAATAGTTGAGATCAAATGTCCATATTCAGCTTACAATATGGATATTGAAGATACAGTCAGAAGCAAGAAAGTCACCATTTTGAAATTTGAAAATAAAAAGCTTATTGTCAATAAGAACGATAAATGGTATTATCAAATTCAGGGTCAGTTGCAAATTACTGGTCGTACTACATGTATTTTAGGAATTTGGTGTGGAGAAAATAGGCCGTTGACCGTATACCACATTGAAAAAGATGATGAATTTTGGAACAATATTGTTAATAAATTGATTAAATTTTATGAACATTGTCTTCTTCCAGAGATACTAGATCCAAGATTTACACGTAACATGGCAATTCGTGATCCACGTTATATTTTAGAAGCGCAGAAGGAGAAACTAAATAAGTCGACCAGAAAAAAATTGTTTTAACTATTTTTTCAAGGATTCACCCAGTTTTGTTTTCGTATTTAATGGGAGTGTTATATTTATTTCCTAAAAAATAATTACCTATGGCTTGACGTCCATTTTTACAATTTAATTAGTTTGTTTGTTTACTTTTATTTATATTATACAAAAAATCCATGTACATACATAGGATATGTATTATTAGAGTATGTATTAAAATGATTATAAATTTGAAACAATTTTTATTAATTCCTTATTTTATCCCTCTATCGTAAATCAGTATTGTATAAGAAATAATTCTGTAATTGAAATTATATAGTTACAAATTATTTAGGTAGGTATTATATATAAATAAATAGAATGCAATGTAATAAATATGTAAATAAGACATCAAAACATTTACAAGTATGTATAAAAATATGAATTGTAATATAATTTCTTGTTTAGAAAGTGACAATAAACATATAATAATAAAAATAATAATAATAATAAATTAATAATAATGCCTATTTTTAATAATGATTATTTTTCAAATAAACATTTTTTAATACATACGAGTACATTTATATTTGTTTCAATTATAATAGCATTTGAGGCACGTTCCACAAGCAGCTCCGCTTTACCACCTTTATTTCATAGTATAGCATAGCACTCGCCTCGACTGGGATAGTGAAAGTAAAATATACATATACTTTTACATCTGACGGTACAGAGCAGACTAGGGTTATAATTTTAGAAGAGGGGAAACGTGTAAGGTACGGCCCACAGCATGATTCCCCCTTTACTCTTCCAAAACCTTAGATGGTTGAAGACTAGTAGACAACCGCCTTAAATGTACTTTATTTGAAACTAAATATCGATATTCTAGTCACCTATATTACCTAGAGAAATTATATTTGTTCATTTTTAGAAATTTCGTAACATTCAAAACTTTTTATAAACATAAATGTTTTGTCATATCATAAGTGGTAATTTTTTGCTGGAAAATTTTTCAGATTGTTACGAGAGCCGGTTGCCTAACAATTTATTGAGTGACAGGCTCGAGTAAAGCAATAGGAAATTTTTTCCAGGATAAAATTTAACCACGAATGGTATTCGGATGGACTATTTCCAAAATAAAAATCAGGTAATCATTTATATAATTTTTTCTTGACAAAAATTTTGTAAGTTTTATTGTGTTTAGTGGTATTATATTTCAATTTGACTTTTTAACGTTTTAAATAGATTCCTGTTCGAATCGACTCGTTTTTAATAAAAACGATAACACTGAAAATATACACACTTTGACAGGTATGTAACAATATGTTTCTAAAACGTCAAAAATTTTCGCTTATCAAAACTCACTTGTAAAAATACGACATCTTATTGGCTTAAAGGGTGCGAAATTTTTTTTGTGACGGTGTTTCGTTAAAATGAAGCTTGGTTACTATGTAGAATCTTGAATATGGATTGGTTTATATATTTATGAGTGAAATAGTCAGATAAAAAAGTTTTCTATGTACTAAAATCAATTAGATTAGACTGTATATTGGGACCTAAGATTTTTTTCTGTAAAACATACATCTCGGAAATGGCGCCCTAATTCCACAATTTTTATTCAATGTAACCGGCTTATAGTATCTTTGTATCTCCTAATGTCCAATATGCCAATGTATATACGTACAAACAATATTTGAAACACTGAAATCATTATTCTACTTCAAATTCAAAATCCTTTACTCAATTTGCTGGAGATTTGTAATATCTAATAGAGTAATATTTTATATTGCGGGATTTGAATTCATGTATTTCTATCCTAAAACCACTATTTCACCCACAGTAATGATGATGTCTACCACAGCAGTAAGTTGGCGACTTTTGCACTTGGTGCTTTCGGAGTAGCGGCCATAGATATTCAGATTGTCAATGCATTATGCATGAGACTCCATATAATTTTATGAAATTTCCGTCCGGCTACCGTAATCATTTTAATAAATATTGATTGGGAAATGGATATTGTTATGTGATCGCTTTTTTATGCTATATGATTTATCTTCACGTCGTCATAATTCATAAATTCAGAAACAAATATAGGTTATTATTAGCTCAGTTGAATAGAATTAACATTTATTTTGGGACGAATAATTTGTAATATATTTTACAAACTAAGCTAAACATGGAATACTTCTGTCAAATACAAATTAAGTACATTCGGTTGTTGCTTTACAATTTAAGAAAAAAATGACTCCCATAATTTCCGATTAGTTTGAACCAGGATTCATCGGAATAATCCTTTTTTCCAATCGTCTATCGTTCAGTCTTTTTACTCCTGCGCAAAATTTAATCGGATCGCACGGTTTTCATTTGGAAATCAATATTTTTTTGACACCAACTAACTCAAGATGTCCTGTTTCACGAAGACGTCTCGACATCTTGCTGTCTCTCACGTAACAAGCTTTTTATCGGGTAGATATTCCTTATTCTGCTTTTCACAAATCAGCAACAGATTTTTATCTTATTACTTTGTCAACAAGTTTTTCGATGACGGGCGCCTTGTTTTTTATTTGATATGCTTTTCATAGACAAAAATTTTGCAGGAATAACATTAATAGATTTCCAAATTCTTATTGAACTTGAAATTACCTATAGAAATGGTAAGGTATTATAAAGTTTCATACAAAGTTAAAGATTATACTAATTTTATGAATTCAGGGTTGCACTCGTATAGGGAAACAAGTACAATAACAACAACATCAAAGATATTTTGTCTCATACGTCGAAGAGACGTGAACGTGAGTATTTACCATGTATTTGAACAAAATGGATAAGAATATTAATAAAAATGAAGTTGCAAATATCGTTATTGTTCACCTGGTAATATTTACTTAAAATTTTAGTTACCCTAAATAACGAATTACCATGGCTTAAAGTGCATTTATATATGATTAAAATTCTACCCAGATTAAGAGTAAATACTACCAATATTTACATATTATTAAAACAGAAAAATCAAGTAATATTAAATAAATGAATATATCATCATGGCATATTACTCATTGCTGAGTGTCCCAATTTACTTTGTACGCAGATATCGGTAATGATGGTGACATATTCGTACGTACGGTGCAGGCGCTTACCAAAAGTCACCTCACGGACACTCATTGTTGGCGTGGAGAGTACTCTACATGAGTCACTTTAGAAAAAAGTTTTGGCGTCGGTGTGTGTGGCATATTGTCAGTTTTAGCTTGTTTAATTAACAAACTGTAAGTTGTACGACAGTCAGCAGTCAGTCGTATTCAAGTGCTCAAAGAAACAGTGTGTGTGTGTACGTCTCGGGGATTTAAATAAATAAGTTAAATGAAGTGATGCTTTTATTTCAACGCTCCCTTTTCCTAAATAATATCCAGAGATATTACAGTGTGGATCGAACCCGGGTCTTCAGATTCGTTACCAGACTCTCAGGTACATGGCTACGAGAGCCCATAATATTGTAATAATTATAATAAATATATCATGAAGGATTTACCCAATGCTGAGTGTGGCAATCTAATTTTATTTCGGTAATGACGATTATCATACCAAGCGTTACATCACAATCACTCATAGCTGTCATGGAAAGAGCACCACAGTGATCATATAATTTACTCAGCCATGTTAACAAAACAATATATTTACTGTTATTTTCATATGGAAAATTTAACAGAAGATAGTACCTTTGATTATATACTACCATGGTACTATATAATCAAAGATAGTAAATAAACGTGTATTTTATTTTGAAAGACATAAAATATAAAATACCTATTAAATATCTATAAGCATTAATATATAACCTTTGCAACCAAAAACAATTTTACGATGCAAACTCGTATATAATTATAAATTAATGAACTCTAGTACAGAAATATTTATTTTATTTAGAAGGAGGGGGCATAAAATATTCAAAATCCAAATACATTAAATAATAATCAGACTAGGCCATGAATAAACCTGACTGAACACCCTTTAACAAGGTGCGTACCTGGACATGAGGGAGTTTCAGCCAATGAAAAAATAGGTGAGCTCGCTAAAGGGAAACCAAGCCGTTTAATTGTCCTGAACCTTCTTGTGGTTTCTTGAAAAGCCAAAATCTGAAAAAATATTTTTTATACACATCAACCCGGATGCTCCGGGTCTATTTGACGATCGAGCCGTGATGCGATCAGTCAGAGCCAGAACGACCGTGGTGCTGGCGTACTATGGACGTACAATGCGTGTGGTGGTGCTTGTTAGTCAAGCCACAGTATACACAACATATACAGTAGCGAAACTCTTTGTCGGTACCTTTGAAGTTTTGATACCAAACTGAGTGATATTGAATGAAGCCGCCATGTTCCTGTTGCGCGAAGTCGCGGAAATTCAAATGGTATAGTATCACATTATACTGCAACCAGTTCATAGGCGTAGCCAAGGTGTGGCAGGGAGGAACAGTTTCCCCACCCTAGAAATGGACTAAAAAAATCTGATGTGGACACCACACGACTTCCTTGTACACAAGACCAATATGAAGTATAGACCCAAGTATAAAACACGTATAAAATTGCACGTATTTGACGTAATTTGACATTAGCATCTATTTTTTATTTTTTTGTTATTTTTTGTCCTAATCCATAGCAAGCTTCATTACAAAAGCCCAAAAATTATATGTTTTAAATATACATATCTCGCTTATACGAAGGGCTAATTTAATAATACTTGATGTGCTAGACACAGAATTTAATTCTCTAAAATTTTTATTTGAAGCATTTATTTCTAAAATCAAAATGAAACCATTTTATTGAAGAAAAACTGTTAACAACTTCAGGTAATATGTCACTTCCGGTTAGCCTGTTTTAACCAAAATCCACTATGTTATTCCATTTGACATAAAAGTCTTATATACCAAATTTGTAAAGTGTTAGATTATATTTTAAGATAGTTTTTCATCAAAATCTATTATAGGCTTCAAATAAAGTACCATTTCTAGAAATTATGTAATGACCAAAAAGGGAGGTGCACAACTAGATGTTATAGCAGTCCTAAATACAAAATTTCAACTTTCTACGGCTTACCGTTTTTGAGTTATGCGAGATACATACGCACGTACGTACAGACGTCACGACGAAATTAGTCAAAATGGATTCAGGGATGGTCAAAATTATTAGTAACATTTTTATATAAAACCAATAACCACAGTCAACTAATTTTAAATGCCTCCATAATTTATGCCTCGCACTATTAGGGCTGCGAAAAAACATCGATGTGATAGATCTGTTCAGAAGATAGATTGACAAGATTTAATCGATTGATCTGATCGTTTATTTATGATGAACTGAATTCAACAATAAATCGATCTAATCTATCCAACAATACGTCAAGGTCATGTGTACGCATGCGAATATTTTTGAAGATCGAACGCCCTTACTCCCTATTTCAACCTTAGCCCCCCCCCCCCATTAATCCTGGCTACGCCCCTGAACCAGTTATACAATACAAATAAAAATACGAGTATTTTACATGGTTTTAATGTAATAACAGTATACTTAGTAACATGATGTGTTTTTACAAGTTATACACAAACTTTTGTCAGTGATATAACGAAAATGAAACTATTTTACATACTGTATGATAAAGTTTTCTCAGCTAAAGGAAAAATATAAAATAAAAGGAACTATTTTATGGGAATGGAATACAAATTATTAGTAGTTTTGTCCAATATTTAAATATTTTAAAATTATTATTTTTCTATTACTACATCTATTTGTTTTGAAATTTCTATTAATAAATTTTAATGTGAAGAACAATCTTACTCTGTGTTGCGTCCCTCCGGTGCGAAGGACTAAGTAATAAGGACCTAATGGCTCGAAGGACCAAATGTTCAAACCTAAACCAGCGAATCCGGTCTAGAAGAACCGAAATGTTTTGACCCTGCTCGCAAGCCCAAATGTGATGTCTCTAAATCAGCGAATCCGGTCTAGAAGCACCAACAATGTGTTTGATGTTAAATTCAATGAATAAAACAAAACTATATGTAAACCAAAATAATTACAACCTTCGATAGCTGGTTCACATCACTGGACTTGGCCAATAAACGGGATAATACTAATTTGTGAAACGTACTAATTAACAACGAACGAAGGACCAGATAGTTTTACGAACTAACAAACGTGCTAAATATAATTGCAACAGAATAACAAACAACTGAAATACAATTCTGAGAAATATGTGATAGCGTATTGAATATAAGTGACATAAACAATAATAAACCAAAGATAAAACAAATACGATATTTGTATAAATTAACTAAATCATTTCATAAGTGTATGAACACACAAATTTAGTTAAACAATATTAAGAATTCTAAATGAACTTAATAACAACCAACTAGAATGCAAACTTGTTGCCTTGACTGTACCTAGTCGACAATAACAGCAGATGCGCTGTGGATGACGTCACTCGAAGGTGAACGTGTGTAAACAGGTTTACAAAGAAATAATAATAATTTCACCCAAGGAAACATGAATCAAATCCCTAACAACACGAGTTCCGTGAGAAATCAAATTGTACAGTTCGATTTTACAATTGATTCCTGAGATGTGTCTATTAGCTGCATAAATTGGCGCCGGAAAGTATTCACGGATTATAAAGTACCAAATTAAATGAAAACCGAACGAAACTCCTTGAATTAGTCGTGCTAGGCTAATCAAGCTACGCGTACGAAAATTAAACAACCAATTACTTTACTGACCATATGAAAATCAGAAAGTTTATGCAAAATGGTGGAAAACCACTCTCACGGTCGACGACGCGATACGTGTTTACCGTTTGCAAGCCAGAGACACTCTCAGTCGGTCGCAGTCGGTCAGTGCTGTAGCAGCTGCACTTGGCGTGGGGGTGCGCGCGCACTCGCGTGAAGCCAGATGCAGTGATATTAATATTAATAAATAGTTTAAGATACTACAGCTATTTCAAACAATTCTAAAATTAAACTTAAACACGTAAAAACATATAACTAATTTTTCCAAGTAACAGAAACAGTTATTTCCATTTATTTATTGACTTATTTAAATAGAGTCAGGGCGGGTTAACCGTTCTATTCTTATGTGCAGCGGGTTGCTACCTCAAGGGGTTAATATTTTCCAAATTCCTCTAATTTAAAACATATTAGTTTT
The DNA here is from genome assembly GCA_963082715.1 of Harpalus rubripes. Classification (NCBI taxonomy): domain Eukaryota; kingdom Metazoa; phylum Arthropoda; class Insecta; order Coleoptera; family Carabidae; genus Harpalus; species Harpalus rubripes. Next base: position 31,697,707 of record OY720449.1, on the reverse strand, counting down.
AAACACTCTGGAATATAATTTAATTAAATAATCATGGAAACTGTGAACATGGATGGTGAAGTGAAAGAGACCGAAATGTTTTAATAAAATTTTGTACAATATTCTGTTGTAAACATAATGTTTCGAAATTCATGAAAAACCAATCTTTTAAATTGTGAACAAATTGAACAAAATTTTTAGCTGGCATACACAAATTTCCAAATATTTCTTGTTCTTTTGTTTTGTAGGCACGATGATGTGAATATGTATTAGAAGAATTTTATATAAATTATTTACATCTATTTACTTTATTACTTACTTTTGTGGACCTTTGGGAAAACGAAAAAAACTAATTCCGGAACATGACATGTATATATTTTTACAATTACTCATAGAACAAATTTTTCCACGTCTTTTATCCATATTTTAATAAATGAATGATGCGTGAAATTTAAAATAGTTATTTATTTGAAGCTGCTGGATGCCTGTACACTCAGTATTATGAGAAACATCGATATTATTTCGGTTGTAGGAAAACTGTTGTATGTAACACGTGTGTAAAATAGTATTTTTTGTCTCGTGCTACAATTTCCGCATTCGGCTGCGCCTCATGCGTTAAACATCGCACTCGACCAAAAAAGTACTACTTTACACACTTGTTACATACAACAGTTTTCCTACAACCGAAATGGTATCGATGTTTCTCATAATATTGAGTGTACAGGCATCCAGCAGCTTCAAATACTGTTAGTACTTTTTCTCATAACACTGTACAAAATGTAACTTAAACACTTGGAAGAATCGAAGACAGACGATGATTAGTCTTTTATAATGTACAAATTGTACATTTAATATTAATATTAAAAATTGGGTTAGGTTAGAATGCATGTCAAAAAAATGTTAATGTTCTTAAAAATTATATTAGTACACAATCTGTTAAAAAAAATATTATATTTGTTTCATTTACAGGGTATATTCATATATCTTAATAAATTTTATTACTTTAATTATTATTTACTACCTAATTATATACTTGCCAGATAAATTAACCGAATTTTAAAGTTGCCTAGCAACGCTTATTTAGTTTTCACGCACTAGTGCTTGAAAAGTGTCACTTTACACACTGTAATGAGTGTGTGAAAAGTACTTTTCACGCACGGTTGTAGGAAAACACCTTTTTAATATCGTAAAAACAACCGTTCAAAAGTTTTATATTCCCGCCTTCTGTCAAAGTCAAAGTCATTGAAAACAATGCCATAGGCGGCGATATCAACGCGTAGACACGGATGCATATTTTTTGAGTCTTATTTGATCTACAAAATATACTGAAATTTAGCTAAATTGTTATACATTTAAAATATATGACCGTTCAATATCTTTTATGTACAAATAAATAATTTTATTGAATATTTTAAATATGTGATAAAAGTTAAACTCTACGCCCATGTTCCTAAATAAATGGTCACCATGTTGTGGTTGCGCTGATGGAGATGGACGCATGCGCGCTGTGACAAAGAATCCTTTCGCTACTGTTTAATACTTTTTATACTGTGGTCAAGCGAACCCAATGCAGCCGTACTGTAGACATCTCATTGCATACAGCATAGCCATAGTGCAACCGAATATAATTATTAATGAATAATGATTGAGACCTACAGTACTACAGTTCGTATTTAGTTGACTACATGGCAACATTGCTGTGGTCATATTTAAAATAGATAATTATATTTTCCTGAAATTATGATGAAAATCCAATTTGATTAATAACTTTATAAATAAATGATTGATCGGTGCATTAACATGTTTTATTATTAATTTTAGTATACACTGGTGCATAAACTAATTTTGCCTCAAATAAAATCTAATTATTATATTATTTGTATTTTAAATTGGCTTATTTTATATTTACTAATAACAATAGTCAGTAAATTTATAATGCAACAATATAAGTTCATTATAATCTGTAATTGGATAAAATTATTAACTACAGATTTTGTATTATATTAACTTTGTAGAAATATTACATGTGCAATATTTAAAATATTACAAATAACATTACAGATTACCATATTCTGTAAATGTGCATACTGCATGCTACTGTTTTTACATATACGGAAAATATACACCTAAAAATATCGGAGAAATGTTTCTGAAATATATTTACGTTCGACTGTTTTCTACATCAAATGGATTCTTCTTTTTGTCCAATTCTTCCGTCATATATGCAAATCTATAAACCTATAATTTCGCAAATGTCATATTTATAGTAATGTTATTTCTATTTCATAAAATATTTATCCAAATGCTTTTCATTCTTATCAATGCACAATTCTCCATACGTAAATATTTTATGTTGACGTTGACATATCGATTTTGAAATGGCCTGAATTTATTCCTGATAAACAGTCAGTCAATAACATGGAAACATTTCCTCTTGTTCTACGAAATTGTTCTAGAAATAATGAATCTTTTGTCTTTCTAAACTCGTTAGAAGTTTAAATTATCGTTTGTCTTTTAAATCTATCTATACGAGTAAAAGTAGTAAAGTATGAAAATTTATCTATTATCGAATTAAAAGAATTTAGTAATAGGAAAGTTGGATCGATGGTGTATGCTAACTGATAAATTAAATTGTTTTAATTATAAAGTGACGCTTTATTCCCTAAAATCTTGAAGTGAAAATAATATAATTTACAGTAATCATATAACAAGAGACTGAGAATAAATTGAAAATAATTTGACAGATTTTTCGAAAACTACCTGCGGGTTTTCGTGACTATTGCCAAATGGCAACAAGTTTGAGAAAAATTTAGAAAATTATTTTTTAATTTATCTAACTCTCAAATTACATTTAATTAAATTATTTTTTTAATCCACAAGTTTTAAACAACGGAATCAGGCTGTCATACTATTGTAACGCTATCTACTGTCGTACTTAATTAGCTTCATTTATTTACATGGCTCATTTGGTAAGTCTGTTTTAACAACTAGAACACACTTTGACAACGCAAAATAAATAATCAAAAGCTATAATTACTAGTTGTGGTATTTCTGGAAGTGGTTTCTATAATTTTTTGGTTTATATCATGATCAGAAATGGCACAAAATTGGTCTTCTTCGCTCATTTTATTTATGCGTTGATTATTATCTGACATATGTGAACAAAAACAAAAGCTACAGAGATTCCCGGGAATAATCTCTATAGCTTTATTCTCAGTATAATAATGACAGGATTGGTTAAAAAGCAGACGCATGACACAAAATAGAACATTTCATTGGTTGTAAGAAATGTCAAAAAAATAATCAATTCAAAATCTCAATGTAAAAATAATAGAATTGTAAAAAACAGACTTTAATTATTATGCCCCGTTTATAATGCAAAAGAAATAAATTAAAAAATTCCTTTGTAGCATCTAGGATTTTGATGGCTAGTGTTCGTCTCCAGCGCTGGATTAAAGAGGTGAGGGTGGCGTTGCAGGGGCGATCATCCCAGGGCCTCCACAAATCAGGTGCTTTAAAAAACCAATTATATAAAATTTGTTTTATGAAAGGGGAGCCTCCACTTTTTCATCGACTGGGGACCTTCGCAAAAAGTCTATAATAATATTCTGGTGTTATGTGGAATAAAAATATTACTTTTGAATTTATTCTTCCTTATTTAAAAACGAAGTATAGCAGTAAAATGTAAAATACAAATGTATAGCAAATAGGGTTTTCCAAAGCAATGGCTTTTGAAGAAATAAGTGTTGCATATAAATTAAAATATAAAGTTTATTAATGTAAAATAAAAATAATGATAAATTATATAAGTAGTATTTATAAATGAATTTTAAATTGAAATATACGTATGTTCAAAACGGTCGCCAAGTGACGTCACAACCCTAACGAGGTAACATAACAAAGTTATTTCATTTGATTGTATTTGTGTGAATGCCTGGTTTTTTTGTTGACGTTAGGTTAAATACACGTATGTACAAGGCAACTGTGGTTAAACTTACACCTTTAATTAAAAATACAAATAAAAAGCAAACATGCATGCTGAATCAGTTGACATGGATCACACTTGAATGCAAGTCAATGCAAATTATGTGTGGGTTACGTTGGTTACATTTATATTTTCCCGCGCTACATTTTTGTACCTAAATCTACTTGAAACAACTGTTTCTGTCTCATAGTTCATCAAGCTTTCTCTCTTGCTGGGCTGGCTAAGGTCTGGCTGGGGTTGTGACGTCACGGGATGACGTCATTTTTCTCCCGTTCTATAAATTTTTATGCAAAATAAAAAAATATAGATCTAATATTTTTATCTCTACATTAACAAATAAAAAAATAAAATAACTACTAAAAAAAAGTTGCCACCCCTTATTGCGACTACGGCCACTTACGCTCGTCCACTCACCCACATACACTACATACTCATAAATATATACATTCATAATGGGCCCATAAACCATAATCGAAATATAACAAAATTGTATAAAAATCCTAAAATACTTACTGATTAATAAGTAGTAAAGGTACTTTCACAAATGAAAATTAGGTTTAGATTTATGGTTTATACTTTAGATTTAAAGACTTTGGCCGCATATTATGTAATGATTCCATTCACATTTCAAAATTTAGGGTCTCTAAATCCAAATCATAAAGCTAAACATTGCAAGGTCCAAACTTTAGGTTTATGATTTAGTTTGACGTCACAAACTTCACCAATGAGAACGAGTCTGAAATGATATAGATATATACACCCATCTTTATTTAGTATTCACTTGGTGGATTCGGCTTTTTAAACAAATGCGAGAAGAACATGAGGACTATCATAACATAATTGCTGAAATATAACTAATAATGCCAAGCGAATGACAGTTTCACGACGGCGCATAGGTGTCTTGTTGAGTACTGCTCTAACGATATTTTATCATGTTTTTGAAGCATTTACACAGATGTCTGTACATATCAAAACTAATTTTCAGGTAATTTAAACTTACATTTATGAATGACTTAAACTTAAACAAAAACTATAAACTTAATTTTCTTTTGTGAATGCACCTTAAAGCTAAATAATTTTAAAATGTATTCTTCTTTATAAAGTTATAACGAATTAAACATTCTATGACGTGACGGGTGTGGATTTTGATTGTCCACAAATATAAAACCGAGTATCCCGCCTATGATTCTACAGTGCCCCGCCCACAGTCTATTCAGTTTCCATTCCCATTGGTGAGAAATATAGCGCATATCTCATGAAAAAATATTGTTACAATGTCACTGGCTGCCACATATGACGTCAAAACTCCTCTCACAATTTAAGTGAAAATCATATCTTGCTTAAAAGGAATTTTCAAGTCGGGTTTTCATTAATGGCCATATATTTGTACAAAGCTTTATAAAAAATTGGTGTATGGGCCTATTATACATATATTGTAATGTAAATATGTTTTATATTGTGTCTATTGTAAATATTGTCTCATTTGTGTATACTCGTATGTAGGTATATAATTTGTCTCTTCTATTCCTAACTTCAATATCTGCAACTTCTCTCCGTATTTCTCTGACTCGTCCCTCTCAAGTGCAATCTGTTTCTCATACATTATCACTTGTGATGGCTCTTTGTTTTCGTGCATGTTGTATTCTATTTATTTAGTTAAAAGGAAGAAATTATGAGAAATATAGTTACTAGCCGTGAAGATATTTATTATTACTGAACCTCATCAACAAGAAATTGTCCGTGTTAACGTGATTGTAACTTGGTTGTTAAAAGCAAACAATCCACTGCAACATAAACATAAATATGATGCAAACATATCTGACCGGGTAAACAAGCGTCCCACCACCAACGGCACCAACCAGTGACTAGAACCACAACCATCGAGTATAACCACCGCTACGTTAACGCCACATACTTCTTAACACACAGAGTGGGTAATGCCTATTGATATAGACGATTCACTCTCTACATGTATAAATTATGACGTCATTACGGTACCGTTAAAGAAATATGAGTTGTTACAGAAAAGAAACGCCTTATTGTTCTATTAATAAATAACCACGAGTCCATGATTTTTTATGTTACTCCGTGCAATCATGCTTAATATATAATTATTAAAACGTTGGCGCGTAAATTATAAGTACCTACAGTAAAAAGTTTTAAAGATGTCATCAAGGTCATGAACAAATTAACAAATTTGCTTATATTTATCTCTCTCACAAGAAGTGTGTGCAATATAGTATATTAAAGAACGTGTTTTATAAGACATGTTTTTTTCGCACGTGTCATAGCGAGTTTTCTAATTGACAACTGCGAAAGAAAGTCTTATAAAATGAGTTCTTTATACTATTTTTTATATTTTGCGCCTTCTACAATAACATTTACTTACACAATTTGTGATTATATTTGTAACCATTTGTACATTTTCAAGTAAATAATCTTGCCTAAATAAAAAAAAGGATATTTATAAAACGCTTGTCTTTCAAAAATTTATATTGTTTCGACTAAGTAAGAACATTCCATTTTAAAACGATGCTTGTTGTTGACAATACTTTCGTTGTAACGTAAGTTTATTAGTTCATCTATATTAATAATAATAATAATATAATAATATATTTATTTTCTAAAGACACAAAATGTGTATAGAACACGTCAATAAAATATAAAAATAGGATACATTGTACTACAACATTAAATATTCATTTACATCATAAAAGTTGTGTTCCAGAAGATACAATTTCAAATTCTTTTTAAAGGCACTTTCGGACTCAGTCAATTTTATTAAGTCAGGCAGTTTATTATATAAAATAAGACCATATCTGTTTGGAGAATTTTTAACTATATCTAGTCTTGAACTAGGGATATAATACTTATTTTCTAGTATCATGGTCATGTTAGCTAAAATTAAAGTAAAAGATTTCTTATTCTTATGTATGTAGAGACACATATCGAAAATATAAATAGGGTAAATGTGGGTTAGTTGCCTACATGGGATAGTAGCCTCACTGCGTATAATTTCTGATAAATATAATAGAGTGCGCTCCAAACGTAGTTGTAGATGCATTAATCAGTGTGCAACCTTATTCAAGTATCATATATAGTCTGGAGAACAGCTGTGCTGCAAGAAATAAAAAAAATTGGCAGAATTTTTATAAGAACGTGATTTCGGCAGTACGGTAGGTTTGAAACTAAGCTTTTACATTTGCACTATTGCATGAATAATAAATTTTTGTGATTAGTTTATCAAAGTATATTCTAACATATTTATTAAGACTTCTTTGAACATGATTTAGTCACATACGCTTCAGAAATTCAATGGGGCGTCTATACCCCGAAAAAAGGATAGACGCCCCACTAATTTTGTGGTATAAATGCCCCAATATATTACATCTTTTTAACGCGTAATAGTCTATTTAATATATTTCTTTTTATTTAAAATGAGTAAAATATGACAATATATAGTAATTCGAATTTTTATTTACTTATTTAGATTGCAATGCCACGAAAGTACAAGCGAAAAGAAGATGCACCAAAGCGGGGCAGTGGAGTGAAGAAAATTTAAGAACTGCAGTAGAAAATATTAAAACCAAAAATATGAGCATCAATTTCGCAAGCAAAGTATTTAGCATTCCTTCATGCACCACATTGTAATGAATGTGGAAAAATAATCAAACGCGATGCCGTTACAAGAAAATTAAATATATAATTAATCAGTACGAATCGTACTGAACGAATCTGTGTAATCTATTATATATCGTTTTTTGACACGCATATCTAATTTCATATATTGTTTATAATCATATAATATAATAAATATATATTTGGTTTATTTTGATACATGTGCCTATATTATTAAATTTACCTCGGCAACTATCCTATACATTGGTCAACTATACTCTACGGTAAGGCATAAATCCCACATAGGTGGGCATCTATACTACAATGGGTATTCAACTTTACATTAAATTTATAGGGTAACTATGAACAATAATGATTTTTAAATCATATTTTTTGTAAAATAAGGTTCTGCTAAATACAGTAGCAACAACGTAATTTAAAAATAACTAACCTATACCTTTTTAGAGCGAATTTTCCTTAGGTAGGGCATACATCCCACAATTACCCTACCTTGAGTCATAGGCGTACCAATAGCGTTATTTTCTGTCACTGTCACTGTCAGTATCTTATTTTTCAAATATTTTACATATTTGGTTTTACATTTACTAATAAACTTACCAGTTGACTAAGTTTTTAATTTTGAATGCTTTTACTGTAACATATTTTTATAATAAGAAAATAACAGTAGTATCTCATAACAACTCTGTAAATAACACTACTGAATTTGACAGAAAAATTCGTAGATGACCTTGATCGGACATTTTTCAAAAAAATTGCTCTATCACATTTTTGAACTAAAACAAGTACATTCTTAGAATCAAAAATAGGTCTGCGCTTCTGATTAGCCAGAATTCATCTACATACACTCACCAGAATGGACCTTTTCAATTTAATGACTATCTCTTTCTATCGCTGCAAATGGTAAGAAAATGGCGCGAACAACTGCCAGTTGGGCTATCAAACGAAACGTCATAAATATAGCAGTCATTAAAATACCTGTATTCTCAGTGAAAATTTGCATCGTTAGACATTTTCACTTCAATAAAAGCTTTTGTAACTTATTTCGATAAGATTTTTTAAAGTTATCTGAGACATTATCACATTTTACGTCTAAATATTTTTAGAAATAAACGTCATAGACCTCAGTTGTTCTTACTATGCGCAGATCCACATTGCGCTTATCTTCTATCTCTTTAAATTGAAAAGGTCCATTCATCCATATACACTCACACATTTAGTCGTTTGAATGAAACTTTTTTTTTAAATAATAGTCCAGGCAATGGAGAACAAAAAAGTCCTTTGCCTTACATAAGGTGGGGTAAACGACTTTAACATTACGGTGTTGGGGTCAGGACGTGGTTGGAAAATTTAAGTTTTCGACGTTGGGGAGGCTCGGCGTGAGCCGCCATCTTGGATCAAAGGTGCCAAAAAATGAGTCTTGGCCATTTTCTCGAAAATAGTGGCCCGTATCAAAATTTTACAAGAATACAATATTAAGGCTCGTAATTTTTTGTCATAATAGGGTTCTTACATTTTTTTTACCTATAGGATGAACTCTTAAAGAGATATGTTAAAAAATAGTGAACCATAATAACAATTTATAAAAGAAATTTAAATTACCTACTCAAAAAATAAACAATATTAGGTATAGTATAATACGTTTTTTTTATTTATAACAGTTTACATCTGTCGTGGCATCGAATGAATTTGCTACTCCTTGTTTAAAAACGAAGTCTTATTATTATTAATAACAATAATAATAATAATAATAATAATAATAATAATTATTATTATTATTATTATTATTATTATTATTATTATTTGCCCAACAGTTATACCAATAATAGGACAAAATATACAGAAAATATAAGATACAGAGACGTGACGTTATGTATACACAAAAATCCAATGAAAATACAAATACAATAAATATTATATATATATATATATATATATATATATATATATATATATATATATATATATATATATATATATATATATATGTAATATAGCATAGGTAAATTGTATAAGAAAATACTATATCTAAGTTTGACATAAATTTTATAATTTTCTTTGATGATGAAATGAAAATATCGAAATTATTAAATACTTTATTCGCATTGTTGCATATAATAAATAAGGAAATATAGTGATGGCCTAGATGACTGGGGTGGTACATGCAATTCTATGTTCTGTAATAACTCAGTACATTCTATATCGTTTTCAGTAATTTGGAGAGGAAAACAGTTGAATGACACATTCTACGATTTTCTAAAGACTGAAATTTATTCTATCTATTTAAAAAAACACTATAATCAATATTTCTGTCAGGGTATTTTTTATCTTCCTTTAAAGCGAGGTATTTTAAAATTCTTTTCTGTACTTTCTCAACCTCTGTTTTGTATCGTTCGTATATAGGATACCAGATTAGTGAGCCATATTCCAGTTTTGAACGAACGAAACTGAAATATAATGTAATTATGACATTAATATTACTAAAACTTTTACAATTTCTGAATATGAACCCTAGCATTCTAAATGCCGACCTTACCATATCTTGAAGACATAATTTTTTATTAAGATCCCTTTCTCGTCACACATCCTGTTAATTAAAATACCAGACATTATTGTATAAAAACTGAAAACTGTTATAAAGAAACACAGAAGATAGGCACTTTTATACGATAACCGGTGACTGATTACTACTTAGAGCACTACGTAAGTATATTTATAATGACTATAATTTATCAATAGACCACGTACGATTTTTCTTTTTTTCTTGGTTTTGTTTTGGTAAAAATAAATCCTTCTATCATTGATGGTGCGATGAAAGAAATAAATCGCAGCGCTGGTATTGTCTCTGCTGTAGTCCGCGATTTATTCGGCACAACAATAAGGACCACGGCGCCGATGAATCAAAGCAGTCCAACAACTCGTTCACGCGGTGGGGTTCGAACGTGACGTACGAGTAAATTATATTTTTTTACGAAAAATCATAAATCGCAGTATAGAGACTGCGGGGGTTCTATTGAAATAAATCAGAGTTGCTCTGCTCTAGTACAGAGAATTTTATCAGCAGAATTTTGAGGGGACACAAAACATTTTTATGAGAACATGTCTGCTCAAATCTACTGATTTTTTATAAATAGAATTATTGCAAAAACAATATATGCCTTCTAGATATAGATATTTTACAATTAATTATTGAAATTAGGATAATATATTTAAAAACTCACCTGATTTGAAATAGTATGTGACGTTAAAGTACTTACATCGCCTACTTTTATTTATTTAAAAACATAGGTAATGGACAAACTGTTTTCCTGTTGACTGTGAATGACGTAATGTATGTGCTACGACGGAATGGGGGGGTTGTTTTTATGACTTTTCTTAGTGCCAACCTTTTATTTAATTATATAAGAAAATAACAAATTGTGAAAATAAAAATTATTACTAAAGGCGGATTCATGCAGCCATTTACATTTACATTTAATTTAATTTTCATTCTCATTTAATTCTCATTTATCTTTTTTTTATGTGTCATTGAAGCAGAGATACAAACATAAATTAAATGAAAAATTAATGCATGTGCATATTGACATTGACAAGTTCGATATGTAAAGTTAATTTTTAAATAAATGTTTAATGAAAGCGATAGTGAGAACGAAGTATTGGCGTTAGCTTTTAATTTATTTATCATAACAGAAAGGAACGACATCGGAGATTCGCGGTACGTCCAATGAACAGGTGTTACCAAAAAATGGGGTTTTATAATAATTTGTTAAAATTCATGAAAGAATATGAGTATGATAATTTTTTTATATATATATATATATATATATATATATATATATATATATATATATATATATATATATATATATATATATATATATACAAGAAGGACACCAAATTTATTTGATAATTTATTAAGATTAATTGAACCGCATATACAAATATACAAATAAATACAAATTATATTGCATTGATAACCATACCCGTTCTTTGCATTTCTGCTCCAATTAAATTCCAAATATTTCTTGCATTTGGTCGCACTAAATCGACCAATTTACCGTCGTTGAAATTCATTTTTGTTGATTTGTTTTTGACATTTCACAAAATTCTAAACAAAAATTTTGACATTTTAAAACATCGCATGTGCAGTGAATTTTCATTTTCATTTGAAAATGAGAGATAAATGAGAATGTAAATTAAAATGGTGCATGAATGCCTACATTGGTTTATATAAATTTACCTTTTAAATTAAATTAAATGTAAATTAAACGTAAATGTAAATGGCTGCATGAATCCGTCTTAAGAAAAATATTGCATAATAGTAATTTACATTGCAGGACCGTTACGCAGAACTTTACGGGCGTGCACGGTACTTAACGAGCGAGCACGTAAATTTCGGGTAACGGTTGAGCATTGTACAATGTTTTATGATATACTGAGTTGTAAATAATTTGAAAAAATATTGGAACCTACAACACAGTACATTAAACTATTTGATCGAAATAGTCTTTGGAAACATATGGCGAAGCGAAATAATAAATAAATAAATCTGTATACATGTTGCTATGGTTTTAACAGACCGTAATTTTTTTTACACTAGAGACAGATCTCTGTAATAAGACCTTTATGATTCAGTATAATGTGAGCTTTAATTTAAAATACTTTTTTAAAAATGTGAGATAGGCTCATACAAATAAATGATAACAAAATATAATTTGTTAGGTTTCCATTTTATTTTTATATGTGATAAGAGTATATTAAAAAATAAGTTTCATAAGGCAATCTGTTAACGCACGAGTCCACGTTCGACAAACCGCTTTGCGGTGAATTTTACAAAGGACTTATGAAACATGTTTTTATATTGTTTTTTCCATTGAGGTAATTTTATAAGTTTTAAGATTTTAAAAATATACTATGTCAAAAATAAGAATTGGTGTTTTTTATCAATTATGTTGGTAGCGCTGCCCGCTACAGATTTTAACTTCACGGATGAAATTTTTTTGTTGACTGACAGCAATATGATGACAAAATCAGTGCGTTTATAGAGTCATAAGGATACCGAAATAGAAAAAACAATTATTAAAACTTTTCGGATAAAGATTTGATGGACTTTTACTAGTAAAGACAAGTTTATGTCGCATTTCAACAGTAAAGTATTTCGTTTCTCACTTCTTATGTGATAATGACGTTAGTTCCATTACATCGTCGCTAAAACTTTTATAATTATTTCATGCAATTATAATTTATGGAATACCTACTTATAAATTTTAAAAAATCTAAATAAACTTGGACGGGAATTTCATTAAGACTTTGACATGTATAAAGAGAGATAAATATAAACTCTTCTAATTTTTGTTTTTGTTTTTTTTTTGTTCAGATTAAATTCAAAGTAAGCAAAAGTTAGACAATTTAATATTAGATAGAAAAGTCATGGAATAATTTTTATTTTCTTGTTTTCTATACGCAGACAAAGTTTTAATATTTTTTACGATAAATTATTTTTTAATGATACGGGTTTTGTTAACCTTTTTACTCACCTTTAGGTAAGGAAGGTATATTGTCTTTGGTCAAAAAAATCGGTGATGAGTTTTTAATGAATAAACACGTTTTATGGTCCCTACAATACGATTTTACTATTTTTACGATTATGTGTGTGTGTGTGTGTGTGTGTGTGTGTGTGTGTGTGTGTGTGTGTGTGTATGTGAGTGTGTGTGTGCGTGTGTGTGTGACAAAATTTTCGCCTGCGATAACTCTAATACTACAATTCCAAAAATTATAATTCTGTTCTATTCTTCTTCGTTACATCCATATGAAGAACTGATTAGATTTTGGTTATAATTGGTCAACCGGAAGTAACCTAATTTGAAGATTTTAACAGTTTTTCTTGAAAAAAATATGTTGTATATCATTTTTTCACATTTAATGATATAAATATTAAAGAATATTTTATTCTCTATACAATTTCAATGTATTTTATATTTCATATTAAATGGATAAAGAGTTAAAAAATTATAAAGAAATTGAATATCTTATATTAGCCAGCTATGCTATAACTTTGGAAACAGCTGCTATATTAAAAAAAATTATGATTGAAAGGTATCAGTGTCAACTGCAATTGGCAGTATGTTTGTTTTAATTTTAGTGGAAATATAGGATCGTTTTCTCGAAACTTTCTGTATGGAATTGGTATAAAATACACACACAACAGTCTTAAGGTAATGTACAAGAAATAGAATCTTTTGCAAGGAACTTTCTACAGGGTGATCAAAAATGGCTGAAGTGTGCCGCTCTATACAATTGTAACATTTGCCGCTTACTTAGTATGACAGCGTTACTATTTCCATGAGCGTACATTTCGAATTTTGCAAGCTGTCATAAAAAGACATAATGAAACAAAATTATAGAAGGTATCCGAAAAAAATATAAAATAAATCAGCGTACGGTTGATATTAATCATATATCATGCACTTTTCATCATCTGTCACATATGGAATATAGTTTTGATGAATTATGGAATATAATTTTGGCATTAGTTTGGAACAAAGGTATCACGTGACCTACAACCATTTTTGATCACTCTGTATATGACATTTATACAAAATACATACAACTGACGAAAGATAATACAACTAACGAAAGGTAATGTGCTGGCCACATCGGATTATTTTTCATCATAACGGCGGCATTTAAATAATATGCCGCCTGTTGTTCTCTTCTTCTTTGTATTAGAAATAAATTTTTTGAAACAAATCATATGATAATAAAACAACCTTTTAGTGTGTGTTCTGTTTAAAATTAAAATAAACAGAACATAGAATTGAAGGTTGTTATATTGTTTTATTACAAGATTAGTTCTGATTTATTTTTTTAAATATTTTAAGTCAATTAAAAAATAATAATTTTGTCAGTGAAACTATGTAATGTAAAAATCAAGTAATTTTAATCTTTGAAATCATTGTTGGTCACATTAAATTATCTTCATTTAGTTTACAATTTTACAATGCAGGGACTTTTATACATTGCATAACCAATAAAATTAAACATACATTAGGCCCTATTCTGTAACTCGGTGGTTAATTTTTAACCACTGGTTAAATTTTTTATCCAATCTTTATTGATTTGACAACTAAAAATCCCTTTTTTTGTTATATGTCAACATACTTGATTGGTCCAAAAATTTAACCATTGGTTAAAAATTAACCACTGAGATACAGAATAGGCCCCATTATGTGTTAAATCCAGGACGTTATCACGACTTCTTCTTATCCATACCGGGTGAATACAAAAAGTTGACCATGGTCCGCTTTTATGTTCACATTCTTCATATGTATGTACAGCAGTTTGTTTCACAAAGATCCAAAGCTGTCATAGACCATCTATTAAATAAATGATATCTGTGAGAGTACCTAATGAATATTTTATAACAGATTCAGTTCACTGTCTTATTTTATCTAAATATGTAAATTATATTAATAAAGTGCTCTTTATTGTGTTAAAATTTCATTACGTTTTTGGTTGTCTCGGAAGTAAGGTTTTGGGTGTGAAGATAGTTAGTTGTGCTTGAATAGTTATTCCTCGTAGAGTTTATTAATGACCCAATGCACAATAAGTGCATTAATTAAAAGTTTTTCCTTGTTAAGTAAAACTTTTTCTCGTGGGTATTCTTTGTTTCTTTTGTAATTTAATCAAGGCGGCCGGGCAAACAAAGGAAATCCGTCTTGGGAACTCGTGCCACGTGATTTTTCTTTCATGTGAAGCGTTAACTCTTTGCCAAAATTAATTTTTCCAAATTTCCAAGTTTAAGGGATTTCGAATGTTGTTACTTAGCGGCAATTGAGAATTCTTTCCAAACTCTTTTGTGAAACTTCGAGAAACCGCACTTAGCTCTGATTCAGCTAATTCCTATTAGGTACTGGAGATTGAGAATTCCTAAACAATTTTAATTTTACATGTGGCGTACAATTCCCATTGACGTGATGAAATGAAAATGAATTTTAAACTGACGAGGGTGAAGTCAATTAGGGGAATATATCACGGATTTAATCTGATAAGTCACACACAAAATTAACCCTTTTACTTCGGCCAATTACCATAAATAAATAACAGAATTATAATTGCTAATTTTATTCAAAATAAATTAAATTGTCATGTGAGATTAAATTTAATAACATTAATAAAATATTCGAAACAATTAATTTATAGATATGGAGTGAAAAGCTGAAAGCTTAAATGAATAATTATAATTTTTTATCGTAAAAAACAATTACACATCTTATCATTTAAAAAATTTTACTGCCGCTTTTTGTCAATAATAATGAAACAATATTAATGCTTTATTAACATCGTTGATGATGATATAGTTATTTCCCTAACAAGTTATGAAAAATACCAAAAAATATCAAACAAGTTACGAACATTATTTTTGTAGACAGGCATAGGTACATAAATTTTACTTTATTTGCAAAACTGAATAATTATTTGTGTTTATTTAATATTTCAAAATTAATTAAAATATTTAAAATTATATTAAAATAATAAATTTTAACCGATCTTATGTAGCTAGAAAATAATGACATAGTAACCTAGCAACCGTGTCAACTATTACGATATAAAATATATCGTAACAATAATGTCATAAGTTCAACTTTCAATGTTACGGGCTAATTCTGTAATTCAGTTGTTAATTTTTAACGACTATATCCAATATCCAATTGACAACTAAAACTTCAAATTTTTTGTTATATATCAACATACTTGGAGGCCTATTCTGTAACTCAGTGGTTAATTTTTAACTTCTGGTTAAATATTTAACCAATCAAGTACGTTGACATATATAACAAAAAAAATGGATTTATAGTTGTCAAATCATTATCTATTGGATAAAAATTTTAACCAGTGGTTAAAAATTAACTACCGAGTTACAGAATACGGCCGATTATTGGTTAAAAATTATAACCAGCCGTTAAAAATTAGCGACTGAGTTACAGAATAGGCCCGTTAGAATACTACGTTGATATGTCATACTTATCACAATGGTCGTCTAAAAAATAATTATCCAAATGATGGAAATTGTACTAATATATATATATATATATATATATATATATATATATATATATATATATATATATATATATATATATATATATATATATATATATATATATATATATGAATGTTTTTGTCAACTTAACAATAACCAGACTTAACTAAATTTCAATTGGCACAGTTAAATTTAGTAATATGTGGAGTGACATGACAATAGGATAACATATATCACAAGAATCAAATTTTACCAATGAACCTGTGAGATGTAGAATTATAAGATTCCACATATTGGGCATTTCAAACTGAGATAGCCATTTTATATTACTTTCAAAGCCGCGTCAATTGACTTCTAAAAGAAAAATATTCCTACATGGCAAATGTTCCTTAGGTAATTTTTAGTCAAAATTACCATATGCACTTATATCCGATTCATAATATTAGATGAGTTATGAACAATATTAAATTGAGGAGCTCTCAGCAAAAACTATATTAATCCATTTAAAAAAAAAAATGGGACAATCAAAGAAAGAACTTTTTAAATTGTATAATTTTTGCATCTAATTTTATACGAAAAGTAGTTCTAAATAAGTATTCGGATATTAAATAAGATTTTAAATATATTTTTGTGGCTTATTACCTTTTTATCTCTCGCTAAGAGAGGTATTGTATTCATGCTAAAAATCGCATATCCAGATTTTAGTGAATAAGCACGTTTTAAGGTCCCTAGAGTCTGATTATAACATTTTTACGATGATGTCCGTATGTGTGTGTGTGTGTGTGTGTGCGTGCGTGCGTGCGTGCGTGCGTGCGTGCGTGCGTGTGTGTTGGATGCACGATTTCTCAAATACTATAAGACTTAAGACATTTTTAACTACGGATTCCTCAATCTACCAATAATGGGAAGAGTTGATTAAGTAACAATTGGAAAACCGGAAGTAGTAGTTACAAGAAAAGAATCATCTAAATATTATTTATCGAAAATTTATGTAAATACTTATATTAAAGAACGTTAAATTCTTTATACGATAAATATAAATTCATTATTATATCTTCTATAGATTTAGAGATAAAGAAATGCATATAAAATAATTTGATGTAAAAAATGTCAGATCAAACTACTTCAAGGTAAGAAATTCAAATGTTTGTAATTGACACATAAATGTCACTGTCAAAAATATTTGTATGCCACTGTCAAAAATATTTGTACATTATTAATCTGCATAATAATGTACAAATATTTTAGTGAATAAGCACGTTTTAAGGTCCCTAGAGTCTGATTATAACATTTTTACGATGATGTCCGTATGTGTGTGTGTGTGTGTGTGTGTGTGTGTGTGTGTGCGTGCGTGCGTGCGTGCGTGCGTGCGTGCGTGCGTGCGTGTGTGTTGGATGCACGATTTCTCAAATACTATAAGACTTAAGACATTTTTAACTACGGATTCCTCAATCTACCAATAATGGGAAGAGTTGATTAAGTAACAATTGGAAAACCGGAAGTAGTAGTTACAAGAAAAAAATCATCTAAATATTATTTATCGAAAATTTATGTAAATACTTATATTAAAGAACGTTAAATTCTTTATACGATAAATATAAATTCATTATTATATCTTCTATAGATTTAGAGATAAAGAAATGCATATAAAATAATTTGATGTAAAAAATGTCAGATCAAACTACTTCAAGGTAAGAAATTCAAATGTTTGGAATTGACACATAAATGTCACTGTCAAAAATATTTGTATGCCACTGTCAAAAATATTTGTACATTATTATGCAGATTATGAAAATAAAAAAAAATCAACAACGCAAGAGAATATACGTAGAAAAGAATATAAAAGAAATTTGCGAAAAAATGAGGAATATAAAGAAAAAGAAAAGGAAAGTCGAAAAAGAAAATTTCAGGATATTGAATATAGGCGGTGTGCACAAAAGTAGTCAGCGCCGACAGCGGACAAAAATGACAAAAGTGGTTACTCATTGTAACATAACAAGGTTATGTTTTATGTCAGAATAATTTTAAAATATCTATTTTATATAATGTTTGCAATGAATATTATGAAGAATATATGCGTAAAAAAATAACTTTTCAACAGATATCTTCTACTTACATGAAGAATTCTTTTAGGTTTACATATTTTCTCCTTGCAAAAGATACTTATCGTATGAATAAAATTCAAACAATGGTCGTATGATTGAAACAATGAGTTATATAAAAATGTGTTTCTTAAGTTAAAATTTGAACAAAATATAATAAAAGAAGCAGAAAATTATCTTAAAATTGTATAATACTTGCAGTTGTGTCATATAGAAGGTCTATTTGTGACATATTAGTCTATTTATTATATATTTTGTACATGTAATGTTAATGTTAAAAGTAAAAATTCACATGGTTCGTATTTTTCGCGTATTGTCCTTTCCGAGCTTGTGCAACTGATTCCACTTAGAGCCTGATACATTTTCAATGAAGAATATTCGTCAATTATTATTGCGAATATAAAAGAAAGATGCTAACATCATCCACTGATATCGTGATATTCAGAAACTTTCTTCTTTCCAATCATTTCCAACACTTTAATCGCAATTTCCATGTATTCTGCATTTTATAATATTTAACTAATGTTATAAAATATAATATAAAACTAAGTAGGACAAAATGATTTACAGAAATCACATATGTTATGAGAAAAATAATTTCTTTATTCATTTCAATATACTATGACGTATAATATTCATATACAAGAGCAAAAACTCAAAATAAAATTGTAAATTGTATCACTTTCTCGAAATGTCAAAATTTATTAGGTACCCAAAGACGCCAAACTAGCCGTTAGAGGCGCTGACGCTAAAATGTGCACATCGCCTATAAAGAAAATGTATGAATTGTACATAATTTATATTAAAATATCCCATAGATTGTGCAAATATATGTGAGAATTATTTTGTAGTGAGACATGAATATATGTATTTGTATTAAAAATATTTTTCGTTTTATGCGTAACCTGCGTAACCAGGTAAAATATCTGGCGAGTGGTTATGTGCTGGCCACATCAAATTTTTTTACTCGTACCCCAAGCTGTTCAATTATCAAATCCATAATTTTTCTAGCTGAAATTTCTGCTGCAATAGGGAAACGCGAACTCATATTGAATGAAAAATGGAAAATGTAGAAGAGAATAACGCCCAATCATCCACTAGGTTTTTGCCGTGTCGCTCTAGAATTTAATTTCGGGATAGACTTATTTGTGTGACTTGGATTTCACTTGAAATTGAAATTCAATTCTTTCGCAAATCTTCCTGAATTACATACCCATTCACCAGATGTGTATATTTCATTGTATTGAAACGGAACTTCTACGATGCATTAAAGATATTGTGGCGTTGCACTTCGAACCCATTATAAAATTGTTTCCAACGAGAGAAATATTTAAAATACGAAATTTTATTCAGTTTAAATTATTCAGTAAATAAAACATTTAGAGAGTATTTGCTTCTAAAACGAAGTGTGTTTCAATGTATTTACATATCTGTTAATTCTGAAATTGAATTGAACTAAAATTAATATCCAAAATTTAATCAAAATTTCGCACGATATGTGAGCAAAACATACGTCAATTTATTAACATTGAAATTGCGTTAATTAAAAATACATTCTAGTGTTTATAACGCAGAATATAGTAACGGAAAATAATTAAATTATTTCTTTAATTGTGTCAGCTTCTAATGAAACTTATTCATTTTAATTATTGAAATACTTCGTTTTTAGTTTCACAATTATTTAATTCGACATCTCATTTATATTTATTTCATATAATTTAGACATATGTATTTATTTATAGTTATACGATAAGATCTGATAATGCTAATGTTTAGCGAAACTAGTTATCGAATTAAATAATTGTGAAACTAAAAACCATGTATTTCAATAATTAAAATAAATTGAATTATTCTTTTCCAACCATGTTGCAATTCATTTTGAATCTAAAATGCAATATATTGATTAGTGTTCTATCTAATTTTGGATATCACATCATGCAACTATTTTAAAATTTCGTTGTACCAAATTAAGTTTTTAATAATGCTTGCTTTGTACAGGATGTAAATCGAAAAGTGAAACATAGGAGTTTAACATGGGAAATCAATTTTTCTTTGCGCAAACGTTACCTAATTATTTTATGCAAAAATACTTCAAATAAAAGTTATAGAGATTTAAATGCAGCATCTAAATCATGTGAAACGATTATTTTATCTCTTCATATAAACCTAAAAATTAATTACAAAGTTACAGTTTTTATGAGCATTTTGTCTAAGCAGCCATGGATATATGACAAAAAAAACAAATACGTTGTTTTTTGTCATAAATCCATGGCTGCTTAGACAAAAAGTTCATAAAAACTGTAACTTTGTAATTAATTTTTACGTTTATATGAAGAGATAAAATAATCATTTCACATGATTTAGATGCTGCATTTAATTCTCTATAACTTTTATTTGAATTATTTTTGCATAAAATAATTAGGTAACGTTTCGCAAAGAAAAATAGATTTTCCATGTTAAACTCCTATGTTTCACTTTTCGATTTACACCCTGTACATTGATCTGTATATAGTGGTGGTCATTGAAATAGAGACATATAATAAATTACTAAAAAATATTTTTAAATAACTTTTGTGTTATTAAAACAAAATATCAAGGTTGACATTTAAAAACATATAGTTAAGATTTGGAAGGGATTCAGTTTCATTCATAAATTGAAATTAGTTCTTGTTTTATGTATTTCGTTTTGGTTTTAACAAGTTTGTGGCATGTCTTCATATGTAACCGTTCACAAAACTGCATTTAGTGTTGGTTTTAACCCAAAAGTTTGCAAACTCCAAAATTATGTTTTGGTTTTACGTTTATACTTAGGAATCGACTAATAGGAAGAAGCGTAAAGCGATGTAGCGATATATAAGTATCTCTTTCTATCAGTCAATCATAATCAAATTCAGTTTTGTAGTTAATACTTCCAAAATGAATACTAGAAAGATTTTATTATCTACTTCTACAATTTTATTAATAAAATTGTTCCATGACATTTGATTTCAATTTAACAGCAAAAACAATTTAACATCATGTCACGATTTCTGATAACTATTTTACCGATATTCTTTAATTAATGTAATTATTAATTTTTCACTAGATGGGACGTACTAATTTAAACCGAAAATTAAACGTTTTTTGTAAATGCTACTCCAAGTAGCTGTAAAACAAAAAAAAACCTAACACAAGAACTAATTTCGATTTGTGAATGAGGTTTTAGTACATCGTCTAAGTATATTAAAGCTCCGTTATCTTTTAGTTTTCCTAAAGCACTGGAAATTGCACCCTTAAAAACCGTCGGTGCATTCGACAATTCAAATGGAACGCGCAAATATTCATAGTGTCCATCAAGCGTTACGAAAGCCGTTTTTCTCGATCCAGTCTTGCGCCACAGGAATCTAGTGAAAACCAGAAACCATATTTATGGCTCAAAATGTGCAGCCGTGTTGCTGCTGTAATAAAACCAAGTATCATTTTTACTCCAAATTCTATTATTGTCTTATAGAAACGATAATGTCAATATTTTCAATAATCTTGAATCGTAATACGTACTCATATAGTATAAAACCACATTCCTGTCTCCTGCTTCACATAGAAGCTTTATGATGTATATTCCCTTAATTAACAATGTACACATAGAATTACATAAATAAATATTCCATCACACATGCTATCCATATATGTATACCAGTACATTGTGGTGTCTCCTCAAACATAAGTTTCTAGTATCTCCAAGAAAAACACTCCTCCCGAGTGTTCCTTAATTAATTAGCTCTGTCTGGGTCTGGAGACAAGTGAGACATCCTATTTTTCCTGCTAATTAACCCTTCATCCCTTTCTGAGTCCGGAAATCTTGGAGTTCGTGTCCGGACCACAGAGGCTTGTTCCTGTTAGTTTGTTTACTATACCTCTCCATGTAACGCATGGTAAGCGGCCTTTGACACATGTTCCACAATGAGCGGTCTGAAGGGTTAACCGCCCACAAATGGTACCGGTAGCAAGGACATGCGGGCGAGAAAAAGGTATAGGGGTATTGATTAGGAGCAAATGAGAAACAAAAGTATAGGGGAACGATTATGGTTTGATTTTATCATTCGTAGTTAAAGTGCTTGTCAACGAAATTGCTAGAAAAATGAAAACAATTTCATCGATAATATAAAGCCTAATTTCCACCGAATGCTTAATAATGCACAATAATTTGTGCATAAGGCTTAATGCATTATAACAATTTACGATGATACTATTTCCAGCTACTTCGTTTAGTGACTAATTCGACAGATATGTCACATTTTTTCTTCCTTTTTATTCTTAACTACACCAGACTGCCATTGCATCAGTAATTCTTCTTTGTTATAATATGTCATATGCATAATTTTCCGTATCTATATCACATCGAAAAATTTAAAAAACTTAATTTTAAAATAGACTGACAGTTGACAATTCAAATTAGAAAATTAAGAAAGACATATGTCCATCTCACAATTACGCTTAGTCATTACGCCTTAAACCTTGGAGTTCGCAAACTTTTGTTCTTACGCATTGCTCCTAGTTCTTAAGCGTTAAGTCTTATGTATAGCTGGAAATGATACTAAACTTTGTCATATGATAAACATTTTTACACATTGCGCTTAATTATTAATTAAAGCTCTTACGCATTAGGACAATCGGTAGAAATGAGGCGTAAGTTGTAAAAATTACACATGTGTCAATGTTATTATGATTGACAGAGTATATGACAGTCACGTTATTGTCAGTAATTTCAACTAAAATTACTAAATTAAATTCTGTGAAAAAAATCCGTTACATATTTGTATAATATATTTCTATTTTGTTTTTAAGTGCGACGTGCACGTTGTCCTATTAAGTTTAAAGTAATGATGGTGAAATTGATTAATCGATTAACGAGTATTATGAAGAACATTGTTCATGTTCAGATGTCATTCGTTTCATTAGTATTATTTTTTATTGGTAGTTAGCATAGAATTAATTCTACAATTTATAGGGAAAACGATTTAAAAATTTACGTGTATAGTTAAAGTCAAATTTTATAACAAATATTGTGGTTTAACGATACGGGTTTGAATCCAACCGACATCTAATTTGATATTATTTCTAAAATTCAAAGAATACAAACTTGACTTACACGGATTTTATATGTTCGTGAGGTGACGCAGATAAGTGTCCTCTTGCTAATAAAAGCAAAACCCGCGATGATATATTTTTATTGTGATTTGTTTCCAAATTAATGTGTGGATTTGTTTTGGGGAGTTTAATTAAATTTGCCTCATAATTAATGAGTATTATTAATTGTATCATCTCGATCATCAACAGTAGCTTAGACGACGTTACAGAGATCGGTCGGTTATTTTCTCCGTTACGATATTGTTTTGAAGACTTGAAATTTGTCCAAATTCAACTGATGGAATGTTTGTATATGTTTCGTGATGACTTGGTATATATTGTAACAATAATGAAAATCTACATTTAATAGGAATCGATCAGTATTTATTTAAACCTGATGGTTTACAGTTCTCTAGTAATTGATTGTATATTGCAGAGTCGTGTGGCAGCACTTTGGTAACCTAATGGTTAAGTAATATTATTCGTGACCGTAATATTATTTGCTGTTCTTATTAAAATTGATAACAACGATAATCGAAACATACTTGACGTGAAACTATTCAACTTGCGAACTTCGAATTCAACTATTTTTAAAATATCTTTTATGCAACCATTTCATTTAAATTGAAATTGATTTGTAGTTCTAGAAAGCCTTAAATGTTATTCGTTAAGCGATTATATATATATATATATATATATATATATATATACCGGGTGTCTTAGACCGACCGACACATGGGCGATTAACATGTAAAAATAGTATCTCCCCAGTGCAAGATATTAAGATGAAATTTTGCATGCTTATCCGGGGATACTATTTCTATGGATTTCAATTCAAATCAGTCAATTTACAAGTGTAATATTAGAATAAATTAAGAAAAATTGTAGAAGTACCATGAATGTTATTCATATCTTGAAAATAATAGTATCTAAGCAACAGCTCTGATAGAGTAGGGGTAACGTGCGCGCTTCACAATTTAGAGAGCCGGGTTTGAAACCAACCGACAGCAATATTTATTTTTTAATTTTTTCTTTTCAAAATAATTTTTATTATTAATATGTTTTTAATCTTTTATTAATATTTAATTTAATAAAGTGGATACATTGTACCTACGTAACAAGATTTATTTATTTAAAAAATATTTTATTATTTGCTTTATTGGTTTATTATAAATTATATTTCTTCAAATTATAGTTAGCCCTGACGAAAACAAAAAAACGAGAACATTTGATTTGAATAATCAAACGTCAAATGCAGATTTGTATTGTACTATCTTTATTTGTTGCTAGTGTTATTTAAATAATATGGATTTAACTACAAAAGATAAAATTCGTATTGTGAAATTATTTCACATTGGTAATAGCCTACAGCAAACTGCTGATGTATTTTCTGCCGAAAATCCAGAAAAAGTAGTTGATAAATCCCGTGTAAGGCGTATTATTAACAGATTTGAAGAAACTGGGTGTGTTGCTAATCACACAAAGCAGGAAATACAACCAATTGAAAATGAATTTGAAGAAATAATAATTGCGCGGGTTGAAGTGGAGCCTACTATTAGTTTAAGAAGTTTACAAATGGAATGTGGAATAAGTAGAACAAAAATTGCTAGAATACTTAAGAAAAATGGATTTAGAAGTTACAAAGTAGGTAACCATCAAGAATTGCGAGACGGCGACTAAGTAAGAAGAGCAACTTATTGTGAAACAATTATGGATAAAGCCAATGAAAACAGAAACTTTTTGTATTCCCTCTGTTATACCGATGAATGAACATTTACTCTTCATAACGAACCGAATGTGCAAAACTTTCGCCACTGGTCAAAAGATAAACCAACTCTTCAAAATTTATCAAGAACACAATATCCCCAGAAGGTTAATGTTTGGGCGGGAATTTTGGGATCACACATTATTGGACCGTATTTTATTGAAGGGACATTGAACGGTCCAAAATATTTAGATTTATTGGAAACAGTAGTTGGGCCTAGACTTACAGAATTAAATATGGAGAGGATATGGTTTCAACAGGATGGGTGTCCAGCGCATAACGTGCAAATTGTCAAAGAATATTTGGACAATTCATTTCCAGATTCTTGGATTGGTTTAAATGGACCAATTAATTGGCCGGCAAGGTCTCCTGATCTAAGCCCCTTAGATTTTTTTCTTTGGGGTCATTTAAAATCAAAAATTTACGGCCATTATGAATTGACCACTTTAGAAGACCTGAAAGCGGCAATAAGGAATGAATGTAGGCTTATTTCGAATCGACAGCTAAGCAACGTGAGACAGCAATGTTACGATCGTCTCGGATTTTGCTTAGCGCAAAACGGCGGCCATTTTGAATATTTATTATAATTTTTAAATTTTAATGTTATAATTAGTAGGTACGATTTAATATTTTTTAAATAAATAAATCTTGTTACGTACAATTTATCCACTTTATTAAATTAAATATTAATAAAAGATTAAAAACATACTAATAATAAAAATTATTTTGAAAAGAAAAAATTAAAAAATAAATATTGCTGTCGGTTGGTTTCGAACCCGACTCTCTAAATTGTGAAGCGCGCACGTTACCCCTACTCTATCAGAGCTGTTGCTTAGATACTATTATTTTCAAGATATGAATAACATTCATGGTACTTCTACAATTTTTCTTAATTTGAATTGAAATCCATAGAAATAGTATCCCCGGATAAGCATGCAAAATTTCATCTTAATATATTGCACTGGGGAGATACTATTCACAATTAACTAATTTTACATATTAATCGCCCATGTGTCGGTCGGCCTAAGACACCCGGTATATATATATATATATATATATATATATATATATATATATATATATATATATATATATATATATATATATATATATATATATATTATTCTGCCACGTAGATGTGAATCTCATTTTGTTGTCAAAAAAGAAAGATCACTAATAAATGGAGTCATGTATATTAATATATTTTAACACTTACAAAAAATATTTAAAATAAGTTTTGGTTTCCTCTTGCTGCGTGCTAGAGATGGGCGCGGGCCGTGATTTTGTCGGGAATATAATTTAAATTTTGCGTCGTGATCGGACGTGAGCGCGAGGCACTAAAAAATTATCGTGTGTGAGCAGGCGTGATTCAAATTTAATCGGGCGTGAGTACAAGTTTTCTTCTATTTTTTATTTAAGAAATTGTCTTAATTTCCATCTTTCACTTTACATTCTTGTTATTATTTTTATGTCCAAATACGTCATCAACAGTATTTTTTTGTATAAAAATAGTGTTATTGTTGTACCCAAAATTGTATACACAGTTGCTCCGATTTCACTAAAGTTATACAAATCTTCAAGCCCGTTTGCACGATCATAATTTTGTTAACAAATTTGTTACCAAATTTATAAAGATATTTGTGATGGAATAGAACAACCTATTTGTCCATAAACATTCGTTTCCAATGAAACCAATCAGTTACCTAATTTATTACCAATTTGTTAACAAATTTGATGACAACTTATGATTGTGTTAAACAGGCTTAAATGTAAATAGAAACAATTACGTGACACGAACGTGGCCCGCCGGGCGTGATCGGGCGTGAGTGTCAAAATAAAATCGTGAGCGTGTTTGATCGTGAATCAAACATAAGAAGTCGTGCGTTATTGGTTGTGATTATATTTTTAGTTCCGTGAGCGTGCGTGATCGTGAACAAAAAGTTACTCACGCGCCCACCTCTACTGCGTGCTCTATGGTTGAGGACTCCATTGCACTTCAAAATCATTGTTATATAGTTTACTTTGTAAATACTACCAGCAAAATGCTTCTACCTAACTTAATTTTAAACAAGTGTAAAATTGTACTGGATTAAAGTTTGCTTGTAATTTACCTTTAGAAAAGAAGACTACATAATATTAAGTAGGTATGATTCATTTATTCTGTTTACTTAATCTAATTTTGATGGAAGTTGTTGGGAACAAATTGATAGGTAATTATTTGTACGAGTAATAAACCGACATAGGTAACATATTTTTTTATAATTTCATTATTATTACTCATATTAATCTTTTACATCCATCTTTCTGTTACAGTTGTGTTTACGGAGACTACCTGAAGCTCTTTCTGCACTTAGAACGCGATGGAGACGTAAACGAATACACTCCCTGGACTGGACTTCTTTGTGGTGGTCTTGCAGAGATTCCTCAAGTGTTGTACTCTTCTGGACCTGGTCTTGTCCTGGAGTTCCATACTGGTCCACCAGCTAGCAACCATAGTGGATTCAAGGGCTCATTTCGGTTCATCGACAGACGTAAGTCAAGTTTATATGTTATTATTTTTTGTTTTAGTTAAGGATATGTTTTACGTGTATAGAATAGAGTTAATAGTAAAACACTTATGGATTCGTAAGAGTGTTTAATAATAAAATTAATTTATTTTTACTATAAAAATTCTGCTGCTAAAATGTTTTACTATAGCTAAGTGTTTGTAGGAGACGTCCAGTAAACAGTTTAATAAAAATATGTCAACATTACCAAAATTTGTATTAGTGATATCAAAAATACTCGGTTAATCGGTTATCCAAATAAACCAGTTAACCAGTTACTGCGATAAGAAATAGAAACTTTGTTAAAAGGGTTTATTTCGATTAATCGGGTAATAATTTTTTTTAATAAAGCATATTTACCTGCTATTAGCCCATTATGAATAGTTGGTTTTTCGATGTTAATCTGTTGGACCTTAAACCCGTTAGCTAGTAGACAATTGGATACAAGATACAACGATTCGACTAGTATTCCGTCTTTTATACAAGAAAAGATTATGTAAAGTAATATTCTATTTAGTTTTTTCTGATATTCCCACTTCATTATGTGTACGAAACCAAATTTTGAACTAGCAACAACTGAAAATTTCAGAACTAGTTCACACTTATATGAACCGACTCGCGAGCTAGTATAGATAGTACGGAGAGGAGTACGGGTGACTAAATGTCAGATTTGAAGCTGTTCCGGTTAACCTGAAATTTGTTGTTATTTTTGGTTGTTTTACATTTAAAATAATGGAATTTTGCATATATTTATTATATTCGCCTCTTGACCTTATCGTTTTGTTGTTTTTTTTTTTTTGTCTTTTGAACTAGAACACTGTACTGACTTGTACCGCACTTCATTACGATGCACTGCACTTTTGAAATACTCATCGAACGGTCTATTGATAATTTTTGGTCTCTTGCCCTTTTTTGTCAGGAATTTTACGGGTAGCTTAGAAACTTACAGAATTGACGACACACGCAAGAGAAAGATAGAAGCCCCCCCCCCCTCGCTCATCGTCTTACGTCCCTTTCCCTAGTCATTCTGTTTGCATCTGCCATTCAGTGTTATAACCTAATTATCTATTCTGCTTTGTTTTGTTCGTTATGTTTATTAAAAATGAGTTTAAAGCCAGAAGATGTACATGGGGAAACTTTTTTGTTTAATGATATTAAAGATCATTCGATACTACAACTTAACCGATGGCTGGAGTGTAGCGGTGACAGTTCTTTGTGGGAAGTGGTATAAGTGTCTATTCTACTTTACTTTATTCTTTGTTTATTTTTGAATTTATGTGTTTTCGCGCATTTTTTTAAATGCGCCCATATTTTAATCCAACGTCATAGACACCAGTGCGTAGAGAAGACCAATATTATATAGGAATTTATTTATTAATTTTTGTATGGATTCATTCGATTATCAGTATTTAAAAATACACATCGTATTTGAAGTCTTCCATATTTCATTTATACGTGCCTACCTTTATGTTCGCACCCACATGCACGACACTCTTTTTTTGTACTCAAACAAACGTTTGCAGAACCTATAAAAATCATTCAATTTGAATCAGAAGTGACAAGTATCTAGATAGATATTCTACTTTCTATTTAGCTATTTATAATATTCTCGTTTTGGAATAGGGACAAACCAGCACTGTCTAACTTAACCCGGTAACATATTCTTGCCTCTGGATAAATTTCAGAATACACCGCATATACAAAGGGGTGGTTGCTTATGTGATGAGTGGTGAAGTGATTTAGATGTTTATATGGTTTGGTGTTTACTACAGTTCAACCTGTGTCTAATCTATCCAGTCTAATAAACAAAGTACACGCACAAACTTTGCAAATAAGTTCGCAGATCCAAGTTCGCAACTTGGAAGATTAGGATAAGGGTATTTGTTTTCAACTCTAAATAGGTTAATGTGAATTTTGTAATTATTGTTTCACAACGGAATATAATTCAAAACAGAATTAAATATTTCATGTGCACAAGACCTTCGTCAGTTAAATTCATTTTGTATTCGTACATCTTTCAAATTCAGTGGAACTTACATGTTTTCCAAATTATTTCCACAAGTATTTATGACGTAAATTTATAAAGCTTTTGTAGAATATAAATAAAATACAGTGCACAAAATTACAAATTTATATATACAGTGTGCGTTTAAAGTGTGGAATATCAAAAAAAGCCGAACTCAGCGAGTTTTTATAAAAACGCTGAAACACGTCGATTTTAATTTTTAAAAATACACATTAATATGTACGATTCATCTTCCGACTTTCATGTGTTTTTCAGCTATGACGTCATCACAAAAAAATTTAAATGACAACATAGATTTTTAGTAGTAAAATCCGATAGTGATTTTTCTTCGCTTTATGATCATGTAAATAAATCAGAACGTTGCATAACAAAAATTCTGAGAAAAATCGAGTTGAACATTTAATAATAATGAATAATCAAGATACCCTGATAAAAACATTTAAAAGTTTATTATGGAACTTATAACTTAAAAATTCGTTGCCTTATTGTTAAATCCGCCATGGCCTTGATAATTTAGAAGGATATTATTAAAATTCAACAATAAACTACAATATTTATGTCTAGAGAGTTGAAGATTGACAGAATAATTGAATGAAACAGTTTGCTAAATTTAAATTTTTTATCGAGGTAGGTATCTTGATTATTCATTATATATACAGGGTGGTGACTTGGACGACGCAGCATAGGGATTTCAATGATAAAATCTTAATGTGCAGTTATTTGCTTCCCTAACTATTTTAGAACAAAATTATATAGAGATTTTTGTTACAGAAAAAAATAATGCATTGGAATATGCTATTGTTTATAATTTTTCAATTTCCAGAACCGTAAAAATAGTCGAAAACAATAATAACATTTATGCAAAAATCATTGATGCCATGGCACGAAAATTTAAACAAAAGCGCAAACATCTGTCATAGATTCTTCACGTTTAAACCTTAAAAAATCTTAAATTTTGTTCTCGCCAAACTACATTGTTATAATCAACTATTACATTGTTGTCATCAAGTACATTAAAAAAAATTCATTTTCCTCGTTTTGAAAATAAGTTTAAACGTCAAGAATCTATAACAGATGTTTGCGTTTTCGTTTAAAATTTTGTTCCATGGCATCAATGATTTGTGTAAAAATGTTATTCTTTTCGGCTATTTTTACAGTTCCGGTAATTAAAAACAATAGTATGTTAGGATGCAAATTTTTTTTCTGTAGCGAAAACCTAAATACAATTTTGCTCAAAAATAATTAAGGGAGCAAATAACAGCACATTAAGATTTTACCATTGAAAACCCTATGCTGCGTCGTCCAAGTCACCAGCCTGTATATACGAGTCCTGCATCAAAAGAATTGGAGTACAACCTATATCTTTACAAGGCAACTACACATTTATTAATGATAATAACGCATTTCATTTAAGTAAGCAATAAATTAATTCCAATAACTCTAAAGTTAGTTTAGGAATAATAATAATCGACTAAAATGTAAACAATTTTCTTATACGAATAATTATAAAAAATAGTTGTAGGCCAATTCTTTTGATGCAGGGCTTGTATATATATATATATATATATATATATATATATATATATATATATATATATATATATATATATATATATATACCTCCCCACTTTTGAAGTTGAATTAAAAAATAAATACTCGAGTTAAAAAATATAGTTACTTGGAAAGTTTTATCCCATATGGCTTTCAAAATAATATCGACAAAATGGTGTCCGTCATTGTCCAAACACTGTTGCAAGCGACTTATGAAATTTCGCGGATTTCTGAGCAGATTGCCTCCTTTAGAGTTTGCAGGTTCCTGGGTTTTGAGATTACCCCACAGAGAAAATTCCCGCGGTGTTAAATTTGGTGACTGCGCGGGCCAAGGAATATCGCCGTTGGCTCCATTCAGCTAAAACCAGATATTCTCCAGGCCAAGTTCTTCAAGAACTGGGGACAAAATTCTGAAACATGCTCGCACACCCTCAGATTTGTTGGTAACTGCCCGATTTCCCTGCATCGATGTTTTCGAGCGTTCGGCCAGTAAATGGTTGTCCACGTTCTTTCCTGACAACAGATCCTGTTTTACTAAAGCTTTTTTATCAACAACGTAATCGATATTCGCACCCAGTAGGATCCCAAACTTGCGCTACGCTAACTTCCCTCTTCCTTTCACCGTAGTATTACAAGAGCGCTACGCTAGTTCGGTAATCTGAACGAACGCTAAAGCGCTACACGCTGCGATAGCTTAGCGCAGAATATAGATTGGCGTTATCGTGCGAAATAGCTACCATAACCAAAAATATTTTATTTTGATGTGACATTTGCAAGATTACACTATAAATCTATGACAGTCGCAAATTTTGTATTTATGTGTAAGGTAAGAATTTTTATAACAATTTAATTTAATAATTCTTTTTTATATTTATATTTCCTTTTTATAGAAATGGAATTCAGGAAAAAACGTCAGTATTATTGGTTTTGCTAATACTTTTCCGACAAGAGCCGAAGTCAGTAGCGCATTTTACTTAAATTTCCAATTGCCTGTAGCTAGCGTAGCCGTCGCTAGTTAAATTTTGGTGATGGTAGCTATTTAGCACAATAACGCCAATCTATATTCTGCGCTAAGCTACCGTAGCGTGTAGCGCTTTAGTGTACGTTCAGATTACCGAACTAGCGTAACGTTTGTAATACTATGGTGAAGTGAAGAGGGTAGTCAGCGTAGCGCAAGTTTAGGATTCCAGCACAGGGCCACTATTTTGTAACTAGAAAGCGATCAAGGTTCTTAGAGTATTACAGGTTGCGCCGTAACTTGTAAGAAAGTGGGGGTATTGCGTCATCAAGCGTGCCAGTGGTCTAACGTTGCATTGCCGCTGTATGACTCAACAGCTATTATTTACTTACAAAAGGTAGGTGTTATTAATAATTTCAAAAATAAGTTGAAATAATAACTAAATACTAATTATCTTATGATTTACCCTGTTTTAAGATGCCAGGAGGATCAATTTGCAGTGTAGCTAGTTGCAAAAATAATTCCAAGCAAAAGGATCAACTGAAATATTTCACTTTTCCTAAAGATCCTCATGTTCTAAAAGAATGGATTCGGATTAGTAAGCATTTTAAGTTGGATGATTATGAAGATGAAATGCAAGCACGGCTAATGGGTACGCAACCTAAAAAATTAAAAAATACAGGTGAATATAAACATTTTTAATTGTAATTCAAATAATTTTCGCCTTAAATAATATTCTAGTCATACAATAGAACAATACCTTTGCTTGTTATGTATTTAATTGACATGTAAATTGTATAAACTGTTAAAAAGATAGGTTATCTATATTACTTTTTATTTTAGCAATTCCGTCACTCTACTTACCGTCTGATAAATCAAAAGAACATGAAACAATATCTAAAAGAACAGAAAGAGTACAGAAAAAGCAACAAAAGTTATTAGTGGAACAGTTAATTACGGCAGAAACTATTTGTAAAAACTTGCCTCACGTACAAGATTCAAATTATGAATCGATTATTACGAATGAAGGTACTATTGGCAAATTAGAAAGGGAAAATGTTGAACTTAAATATAAAGTGCTGCAGTATGAAAAATCTGAACGGGAGATGAAGGAAAAACTCTTTGAGTTAGAGAAACAATTGGATGAAAAAAGAAACAAGTTTGAAGAGGAAGTAAAAGTTGCGTTCAAACATTTTTTAACCGCGAATCAAGTTGATGTACTACTAAAGAAAAAATCTAAGGTTCGATGGAATGAAGAGGAACTGGAAAATGCATTTACACTAAGATATTTCAGTAAAAGATGCTATATTTATTTAAGACAAACTTTACATTACCCACTCCCTGGACTCAGCACTTTACAACATTGGGCTGCTAACATAAATTTAAGAAGTGGACTTTTAATTGATGTTTTAAAAGTCATGGAAATAGCAAGCACAACTAAAACTGATCTACAAAAGGTTACAGTGCTTTCCTTTGACGAAGTTAAAGTTTCTTCTATGTATGAATATGATAAGAAGCATGATGAAGTTGTAGGTCCTCATTCATATATGCAAGTTATTATGGCAAGAGGTTTGTTTGATAAATGGAAACAACCTGTGTTCATAGCTTTTGACCAAAAAATGACTAAAGATTTATTAAACACTGTCATAAATTCTTTACATAAAATTAACTACAACGTAGTTGCTTGCGTATCGGACTGTGGTGCTAGCAATATGGGTTTGTGGCGAGATTTAAATATAAATATTAACAATACTTTTAGTACGCATCCCGTAACTGATAAACCCATTTTTTTCTTAGCTGATGTTCCACATTTGCTAAAACTTCTTAGAAATTGGTTCCTAGACACCGGATTTACTTTAGGTGACGGTACTATAATTAAGAAGAAGCCTGTTGAAAAATTAATAGAGAATTCAGGTACTGAAATTAGTTCTTGTTACAAGTTATCTTCATTGCATGTACAATGTGAAAAAGCACAACGACAGAATGTAAAATTAGCAGCCCAGTTATTTTCACACACAACTTCTACGGCTCTTAAACATTATCTGCCTGGTAACGATAAAAACTTGGCTATAAACGTTGGAAATTTCATGCAATTAGTGAATAATTGGTTTGATGTATTAAATTCATATACTCCTTCAGCTAAGGTACCCACAAAAATGCCATATGGTCTACATTATTCTACTCAAAATGAAATTCTTGAAGATATGAAAACTACTGTAACAAATATGCGATGTATTGGAAAAAATTCACTTCATATATTTCAAAAAGGAATTATAATCTCAACTACATCAGTACAAAACTTATTTATATATCTTCGAAACGAATTTAATATTACATATCTTCTTACTCACCGTCTAAACCAAGATTGTTTAGAAAACTTTTTCTCACAGGTACATATGACTTAAACATAGCTATATTTTTTCTTGTATGTGTATATACTATAATAGTTTTATATTCAATTTTAGTTAAGAAGTAGGGGCGGACTTCATGACCATCCAGCACCACTAAATGCACTCTACAGAGTAAGAATGATTCTATTAGGGAAGGAACCGGGATTAGTACAAACACATAGTAATACGCAATTACCTGTTGAAGTAGACAGCGATAATTACATATTCACTAGTGTTTTAAACAGAGCAAAATTGCAAAATATAAAAATGTTCAACACTCAGCTATATGACAACTCAACGGCAACAAATACAACAACTGAAGATAGCGATAGTTCAAGTTCAACATCTACAATATCTCGGTCAATATCGCCAAATAAAGAAATGACAGAAAACGATGGTCTTATGTATATAGCGGGGTATTTAGCTAAGAAAAAAAGAAATACTCATAAATATCTAGGCAAATATACATATGAATGTGAAAAATCCTTACATGGTTACGCTATTCCTCAATGGTTAGAGCATCTTTCATTTGGGGGTTTAATTCAGCCCTCTGATAAATGGTTAGAACAAGTCCAACTCATGGAAAAATGGTTCCAGAAAATGCATAAAGATACATTTAAAGAAAAAGAAACAATAGTTTATAAAACGGAAAATTATATTTCTAAAAAAGTTGACACAGAAAACATACCAAAAGATTTAATAAAATTATTTTGCCGGCAACGAATTTTTATAAGAATGAATTTTTTAAATGCCAGGAAACGTATTGAACAATCTTTAAAGAGAAGATATATTTCTATGAACAGGAGTGGATCCAATAAATATAGAAAAACAGTGTCGTAAAGTTAGTTCTGAAATTTATTATTTTACTTAGTTTGTTAAAGGTTATAAATTTTATTAACTAAGTAATAATGTATTTCGAATACTAAATATAATTCTATATAAAAAATACAACTATAATCATTATAATCCCTGCCCTCTTAATGTACTTCTATACACAGAGTATTATATATTTTATACAGGCTGGCACGCTGGGTGACGTCACAGCTAGTGGGCTCTGATTGGTTACAAGTTACGGCGCAACCTGTAATACTCTAAGAACCTTGGAAAGCGATAACGAATATGAATTCAATATGGCAAGCACGCCATCTTAATTTTCTATTCAGATTCACGCATTCTATCGAATTGTGTAAAATAATCTGTTGGGCTTAAAATTTTAACATTACTACGCAGTTTTATTTATAAATTTCCCAATATTTGCTCTCAAATTCTTCCGATGGTAGTTTAAAAGGATCATCGTGTCTTTAAACTTCTTCTCTTCATCTTTAAATTTTGAGCAATATTTCTTTTCATAATTTCCTCACAATAAAAGGAAATAAATAAACGAGCCATTCTGCTAAAAGTATTATTTATAATCTTCGTCCAGAAAGACGATGATCGAATGAAATTTCTAATAAATGTCACTGAAAATCCTATTCTACAATGGAATACGCCATTCGAGTGCTCCAGAGAGCTCTCGAATTGCTTATTCAGTGCAAAATGGCTACCTTTACAGTGGGGGGGGGGTTCGTATTCCATCTGAATTGATATTCGTTATCGCTTTCTAGTTACAAAATGGGCGAGGCGATATTAGTAACCGAGTACTAAACGCGCGCTGGACAGCAGCGACAGATCCGTTTTCGCGGATATAGCCTTCCACGGCAAAAGCTCGTTGCTCGTTCATCCACATTGGCCGCTAGTATGAACCGTGATTAAGGGTGATTATCGAGCATTTGTATATCATCGTTTTATATCTGTCAATCGTTTATAGATTATTTTAGAGAAAAATACTTCAAATAATAGTTACAGGAACATTAATTGCACGCATCTTTTATTTTATGTATTCTTCTCTAAAATAATACGTAAACGATTGACAGAGATGAAACAATGCTAATCAAATGCTCGCTAATCACCCTTAATCACTTGTTCATACTAGCGGCCATTATATTTATACAATTGAATTTTTTACGACCTCTATTCGCCTCACAATGCCATAGTAAAACTAGGGAGGTTGCTATGCCGCACCTGTATATAACTCAAACTCAGTATACAACTTTATTCTAAAATTAATAATTTTTATCTAAAGTATCTAAACAATTTCAAAAACTTTTAGCAAGGTGTTGCACAGTCTCTTGTTGTAATTACCGTTCTTAAGTGTTGATTCATAGTTAGTATATGAACTTTTCACACTATTCTTTTAAAAAAGAGTTGTAAATTTTATTAATTTTCTCCGAAGTTCTACTTGAATTCTTAACTCATGTTATTTTTTGTCTTTTTATAGTACCTCTTTTCACTAAGGCTTAATATATTATCTTTTTGTATAACTACTTGGAAATTTTCTTTTGGGCATAATTAATTTCTTGTGTATTACAGAAATTTCGAGATACATTTTACTTCATAAAAAATATCATTTATCGTGACTTAAATAATAGAATTAAAAATAACAAGTAAAGAATTCTTTGTTTTTTAAATAAAAAAATATTTTTTCTACAGTCTATATACAAAGTAGCCATTTGCGCTCTTTTGTAAACGCAAAATGTCACTTTGCCGCTCATGTGCGACAAAGTAGAAAAAACGCTCGCTGTCCAAATTTCTAACTA
Source organism: Harpalus rubripes (assembly GCA_963082715.1). NCBI lineage: Eukaryota > Metazoa > Arthropoda > Insecta > Coleoptera > Carabidae > Harpalus > Harpalus rubripes. Next base: position 31,659,984 of record OY720449.1, on the reverse strand, counting down.
TACAATGTTGAGACATGTCACTTGTCTACATTCTTAATGGAAACGTTTAGTCAGGAACTAATGGCACGGTAGTTACACATTTACCACACCACCTTCACAAGTCAAACTGACGTATAACTGCCCTGTCGGTATATCACATAACCAAACAAAATGCCACACTGCTGCGAACATAAAATAGGGTATTCATTTACAAAAACGAAAGTATAAAATTCTTAGATTAGATTGAAGCAATAGCACAAGAAGAATGTAAAATAACAATAAATTAAAATTGAACACTACCAATGGACATCCACTTTTTCACTGCACTAGTTTAATGTAATTGAAACAAATAAATTTATGTTATGGTGGAGGACTTCATTGTGACGACTGCAGAAAAAAAAATTAAATTAATTTCTTTGTTAACCGAGTAAAAATAAATCTAGTATGCGATTATTTCAAAATGTGAACATCGAGTTACTTGAAATCAAGAAGGAACTTGAATTCCACCATATAAACTTGGTTTGACAGATGAACAACTTTCATGTCTATAATAATTAATCGCATATTATTAGATTTATTTTTATTATGTTTACTCGGTTATCAAAGAAGTATATACAAAAATTTAGACATCAAAAAATTAAGTATTTAATGCTCTTAAATATTCCGTTGTGGGACAGATATTTAAAGAAAAATGTTTTCTCATGGTTAATACCATATACTGGGTTTACATGTGGTTTTGAAACCGTTTTCAAAAGTTTTAATTTTGAAAATACCATGTATACAGTGTGGAAACGGTTTTAAGTTGTCTCAAACCAAAACTAAAATTCATGAGTTTGACTTGAAAACTAGTTTCAAAACTACTCATGTAAACACTTAAAATTCTCGATCTTACGCATGCGTATAGAGCATAACATTTCTGCCGCTTTGTGTTACTAACCTACAAATGAGCAGACAGTTGTGTAGTTTTAGTTCGTTGTGGTACAAAGTATAAAAAAAATAATTGGAATAATGGCAAAACGTAGTATTTGGAATGAAGATGATCTGTCACTTAAAGTCCGTTTCCACGACTTTGATCCCTACGTTATCAATATAGTAAAAATATTTATGCAGAGGAGTCACGTCATCAAAGTTTATAACTAGATAATAATAAAATTTCTAGGTTTACATGGCATACTAAGTCGATTGATAATTAGGAGAATGTATTATGTCTTTGCAGTTTAATTGGTTAGCTGATTTTAAAAGCGAGAGTCGCACGCCTGTTTCCCCCTCCTTCCGCGAAACTATCATACTATCAATGAACTAACATTAGCGCCATCCGCTGGCTTAGTTTGTATCACAATATTGTCAAATAATAGTCAAACAGAGAGGTTTATGTATAACCTAGATATCCAAATTCATAAGTCTAACTACATAAAAGTGAAGCCTCAAGGTCGGGAAGCGGCCATTTGTTAAAAAAGTTAAATATTAATGTACTATGGTATATATGAAATAAAACTCAAAATATAATTGATATATGAATGTAATCACAAATAATTTTTTATTGAATTGGTAAAATATTATCACAATTAATTTATAACAATATTTGTTCTTAAACACTTTATTTATTGGTTTGAAAATAAAATTCGTTTATTTATAAGCCAAGATTTTTATAAATCTTCATTTTTCAAATGAAATCTAAAAGAAATATTTTAACTTTATTTTCCATTTAATTCTTATATGGGTTTAGATTGAAAAAGTACAAAACACCCAAAAAAACTGCGTTTTGATGCAGTTTTATATAATTTTTACAGCCAAAAGCTGAATAAGAGGTTAAATTGCCACAATAACTATCAAAAAGAATTCTTTTACAACACAAATTAAGTAGCTCACTTTAAAATCGTAAATTATACGTTCAAAACAGTAGTTATATGTTTTTTACAGTACATACTTTTAAATCTGAATAGTCTTAAAATACGTAGATACCTTTTTAACAAATGACTGCCACACGAATTTGAATTTGCTGGCTTCACTTCTGCGCGTTGAGTTAGGCATCTAGCTTACAACACATAAACGTCTCTGGGTCAAACTGTTTCATTGTTGTTAATTTATTAGAATAAAAATGCATTTTATTAATGTTATTGTTATTTATGCTTAGTAATAATTTCTTCATGAATAAAACGTATAAGTTTATAAGTATATAAAAAATTTCAGCTAGACGAGTACGAAACTATGTAGCCTAGAACTAACAGTTTGTCGACCACCTGCTACGTCACGCAATTAATTTTTAAATCTCGTTTGCACTAAAATTCTTAGTTCATCCTGTTCAAGAGAGAAAAGAAAAAATAAAAATTTAGTATAGCACCCCATTGGTATGTCTTGGGACATCCGGTATATACAAAAGCATGCAATATTTTATATTTTGGACCAGGAGAAAATGATTAAAAAAAACATTGTATATACGAGTACATATTTTTATTAATTCAGAAAATATGTCTATTTCAAAATATATTTATCTTCCAGAAGTGTACATAAACCTTCAATATTTTACAACAAAATTGTAAACTATGATTATTTTTTTACGATCGTACGGGATATAACGAAGTCCATATAAAACCAGGTTCAGGATGAGTATAAATCGCCGGATATGGCGTATTCCTCGCCTTAAAATACTCGGATGGAGCGTGCATTACAAATTCCATACAGTCCAGTTTTCTTGGAATCTCTTCGTCTGGACCTACAGTTAAAAATCATTAAGAAAAATACCAGTACAGTACTGCAAATCTATACCTATTATATAAGTTGCTGGATCAAATCCCTCTTCAGGGGGACGACTTTCTTGTGTTGGTAAAAGCCAAGTAACAACAGCGCTTTTTTCGCAATATTGGTCAGTTAGTAAACCGCGGATTTGGGCATAGTATATATCGTCATTTTCATCAATCATGGAGACGATATCGCCTATTTGTATATATGAACCCTAAAATGAAAAGTCATTTAGATTATAGGTATGATTTCTGTGGATAAACGGTACATGTTATACCTTAAAAAATACAGATTCACTTGTAACTGGTGTGGCTACCGCACTTGGAGCTTTAACTGGTTGCTTCTTTACTCTTCTGCCCTTGCCTTTCGATGCCAACTGTTTTGTCAGTGCAAAAGGATTTAATCTAGTTTTACAATACCTAGTAGTCCTAATTCCAGGCCTACCACGTTTACTGTTTTCCTTTGAACTGCTAGTTTCCATTTTTCCTTCAACTAATAATTCATCTTTCTTGAGTGCTTCGTTTTCTGTGTAGCAAACAACACAAATAACGCCATTTTCTTTGATGAACCATATTGTGGATTCCATCTTCTTGCATTTTAAGCATTGCGGTTTACCTTTCGGAGGCATGTTCAATTAAAATATTTAAAACCTTAGGCGAAGGATTTGAGATTCAAGTATCAAGTTGGCTTAGACCTGGTAAAACAAAACACTGTCACTTATCGACACGAAAAATACTATTTAGCCAACACGTATTACGTATCCGTTCGTGTAACGTGTACTATGTGATAGAAGAATCTACGTCACCGATATACGGCGCAGCACGCAGCAGACACATCACTCGAGCGACCTTGAAATTCTTAAAATCAGTTGATTTGTATGCGCGTGCGCTTGTCACCACAATTTTATTTTGTTATTTTACTGTCTCACTAATTACAAAATATTCTTTTGTAAAATATACTTAGAACAAAAAGTATATTCATATTTTCAGTAATAATAAGGTAAAATTATTGTTTTAGAAACTTTGTAGCTCCATCAGTAGGTTTAGGTGGGAAATTTAAAATGGGATAAAAGAAATGCAATGAATAAAGCTATTAAATACTTATTTTCTTATTCCTTGTGTTGCATTATTTGAAAGATAATAATTTCTACAAGTCACGTAGTTGCTCGCGCCCTATAATAGAGTTTATAAAACATATGCACACAATAATTAGATTAAATTTTTACGCTTAAATATAGTAACAAAACTTTAGAAGATATTATCTTTTATTCTAACAAAAAAAAAACAAACTAAGTCATTGAATTTATTATTTTATATCCTTATTACCATATTATAATAACCCTATTATTCAATGACAATACAGTAAAAGATAAAGTATATCTCACAAATATGAGTACACTACGACCTACCATAGATAGTTATTATGACTACGACCTTCAAAGAGTTAAAATTACTAATTCTAATTATAAAATATGTTGAATATGGGATTGAAGGACCAGAACATGAAATTTGTTGTTTTCTCAGAAAAAAGGCCTGAGAGTCCACGTAACGTATATTTTATTATGAAATACGGACGTTTCGGGTTTTAAGCAAACTCATAGAATAATTTTGTTGGAAACATACAGGAAAATTATATAACAAAATGATTCTTACCTTATTACATTAGTTGTACAAATTGTTACAAGGTTTTTATAATTAAATATTTTGCTTATATGTATAATAATTGTCCTATATGCTTCCAACAAAATTATTGTATGTATGTAGAGCTGAGGATGGGTTTGTTTAAAATCCGAAACGTCCGTAGGTATTTCCTAAGAAAGTATACGTTACGTGGACCATAAGTCTTTTTCTGAGAAAACGTAAAATATGTTGAATAAAGTAAAATCGGCCTTTTCCCTTTTTCTTTAATAGTTATTTGAATATCGGCGACAATTTATTCTCAGCACGCTAAAGGATTTCGTGGACAAGGTGTCCGCTTGCCCAGAAAGTGACCTTTTTCGTGTCTGTTTTGCGTGCGCAAAGTGGTTCATTTCTTAACAGTTCGACAGACCGTGCGCAGTGTTGTTTTAAGAATAGCTATTATGTATTAAGAGCGCAAAATGGGACATTGTCGATTGAGAGGTTGTTGACGCGCGACGCAGGAACGCGGCATTCTCTTGAAATCGACAATGTCCATTTGCGCTCGAACCGCACACAAGATTTTTTCTACAGTCGCCACAATAGGGTCCTCCACCAAAAGAAAAATTTGTTTCAAGTATATTAAACTAGTGGCAGCATAACTGTTCACACAATTTATTTTACATTTAATTTTAATTTATCGTTATTTTCAATTCCTCTTGAGCTATTGCTTCAATCTAATCTAAGCATTTGTACCTTCGCTTTTGAAATTTTATTTTCACAGCAGTGCGACATTTTGTTTGGTTATGTAATATACCGACAGAGTAGTTATATGTAAGATTGACTTATGAAGGTGGTAAATGTGTAACTACAGTGCCATTAGTTCCTGACTAAACATTTCCATTAAAAATGTATATAAGTGACATTTCTCACCATTGTATAGTTAGAAATTTGGACAGCGAGCGTTTTTTCTACTTTGTCGCGCATGAGCGGCAAAGTGACATTTTGCGTTGACAAAAGAGAGCGCAAATGGCTACTTTGTATATTGACTGTAGAAAAATGAATTATCTCAACACAGGCACTCAAAAGGTCACTTTTTGAGCAAGCTGGACAAGAAATATTGTGTGTACCACGAGTGCAAAATGACAATGTCGGTTTTGTATCAGTGAAGCTCTCAGCTGCGCTTCGACTTCATACTCGTGCGATAATGTAGCATTTTGCACCCTTAGTACACATATAACTATTGTGCACCCGTAAAAAAAATTAATTACAAGTCTTATTGTATTTAAACAGTTTAATTCATTCAAATAGAAAGGTGGTCATGGGATTGACATTTGATAAACAAAACAATTTTTTTATTATAAAATCTTTGAAGAGATTAATGGCTGGTTGCACCATTGTGACTTAAATTGTAAACGTTCTTTAACGTGGTTCTATCATTATAGTCTAGGAATAGATATTCCAAATTTTTAATAGTTTAGGGTTATAGGTATAGCCGGTTACACTGTAACTTAAATTTTAAACGTTCCTTAAATTGACAATATTGCATCGAAATGGAATGTCAAATGAATTATATTATATTGCTATCACATGCGTTTTTTGTTTTAAGGGTCGCTTAATATTTAGCCTTGTTGGTGCAAGTGGGCATAAGAAAGTTAAATTGTTGTAAATATCTTTTAAAAATAAAAAACAATAAGTATTTTTAAGAAAAATATATAACTGTTTTAATGAATGGAAAAATTTCATCGAAAAACACATATATTCTGTCTTTCGAAGAGAATAACAACTATAAAAGTAGCTGGTAACTGGACACTCGTGTATAAACTGTCACTCAAACTATCGTTAGGTAGTTTTTTGTACAAATCTGTCGTTTATTATGTGGGTTACTACGAGAAAACCTTCCTTGTCAGACAATATTCCTATATTGCCAATGTATTTTTGCTCTAATTTGGTTTCAAATATACTTACATACATGTGTAAAAACCCATGAAAAATAACATACTTAAAAATGGAATAGATAATATTGCATCGAATTGAAATATCAAATAAATTATAATGCATTGCTGTCAAAATTTCGTATTGCATTTTTTGTTTAAGTTTAAATTAAACCTTGTTCTAAAATAACTATTTTACAAAGTTTTTTTGCATTTTTAAAAAAAAAACTAAGAAACTTATTGTTGATGTATTTTAAAAATTGTCAGTGTCATATTATTTTTTGTCATCTTAATGCTCAAGTGTTAAAATCTCACATTTCGCGGCCATTGCTATAGTAGCGTCATGGACTCTATTTCGTCTGCGAAATGTTTAGTTCGCGTACGGATGCACAAAAATTTTCTTTAACTACTTTACATAAACAGAAAAACATGGAGGTATGTGACTTCTGACATCATAATATTACAAAGAAATGTTATCTTTATATGTACTCATATTCATATATATGACATTAAAATTACGTATAAAGGAAAAGTTTTGATTAAACTTTTTACCTCTCGCTAAGAGAGGTATTGGATTCATGCTAAAAATCGCATATCCAGATTTTTGTAAATAATCACGTTTTAAGGTCCCTATAATCCGATTATAACTTTTTGACGATGATGTCCGTATGTGCGTGTGTGTGTGTGTGTGTGTGTGTGTGTGCGTGTGCGTGTGCGTGTGCGTGTGCGTGTGCGTGTGCGTGTGCGTGTGCGTGTGCGTGTGCGTGTGCGTGTGCGTGTGCGTGTGCGTGTGCGTGTGCGTGTGTGTGTGGATGTGTGTGTGGATGTTGGATTCACGATTTCTCAAATACTATTAAGACTTAAGACATTTTTAACTAAGGATTCCTCAATCTAACAATAATGGGAAGAGTTGATTAAGTTTTGGTAACAATTGGACAACCGGAAGTAGTAGTTACAAGAAAAAAATCATCTAAATATTATTTATTGAAAATTAATGTAAATACTTATATCAAAGAATGTTAAATTCTTTATTCGATAAATATAAATTCATTATTGTATCTTCTATAGATTTAGAGATAAAGAAATGCATATAAAATAATTTGATGTAAAAATTCTCAGATCAAACTACTTCAAGGCAAGAAATTCAAATGTTTGTAATTCACACGTAAATGTCACTGTCAAAAATATTTGTATGCCACTGTCAAAAATATTTGTACATCATTATGAAGATTATGAAAATAAATAAAAAGTCAACAACGCAAAAGAATATATCTAAAAAAGAATATAAAAAGAATTTGCGAAAAAATGACGAATAAAAGAAAAAGAAAAGGAAAGTAGAAAAAAAATTCAGGATATTTAATATAAAGAAAATGTATGTATTGTACATAATTTATATTAAAATAATTATTTTATAGTGAGACATGAATATATGTATTTGTATTTAAAAATATTTTTATGCGTACAACCATGTAAAATATCTGGCGAGAGGTTATGTGCTGGCCACATCAGATTTTTTATTTTCATTCCACAACATAAAGTACAGCGAACTTTCACGAAAATCGTTCTTTCAAATTAAAGAAACACTGCTATTTCATCTCATTCTAAATAAGTTTCTGTGTGATATTACTACTCTACTCATTTCCTCTGAGGAAACTGTTGAATTCCTTGACTATAATTCTTCGTTGTCCTCGCGACAAAACGTATGGTGCACTGCGACGTCCTTGCAGAATTGATTTGTTCATTAAATATTTCGTTCCAATTTCCTCTGTATGGAAATAGAATTACTGAGCATTGTCAATATTTACATGCAATTTTCCGGAAAATTGAAAATCTTATAGCAATCCTTCATACGACATATCAAAGCATTTACGGATAATATGGGAAATATTACAAACTGAACATGAGGTATCACTCGCGATATTTATAGTTTGTATTGAGTTATGTCAAGCAAATTCCACATCCGGATTTTGATACATGATGTTGGGATTCAATAAATATTGTATTCGGGCATAAATAAAATTATATATTATACAGTTCCCTACAAATGAAAGAGATATGTATCCCTTTCAAAATAATGCAATATCTGTTAAAAATCCGTTGCACCATGGCGTATAATTTACTGCAAGATATAATACACTTTACTAATGAAGACGTAGGTATCGTTTTAGTGAGATATTATTTTACTATTAATAAGAGGAGGATTTAGAAATCATATTGTCTAATTATTAGTCTCCTTGTGTATTCAAACACCTGCTTCTCAAGCGATATAATTCTACAGTTTCTAAAAGCTACGGCCCACAAATCTCATGCCTTATACCTTCATAGTGTCAAAAGTGCTAAAGTTATACTCACCAGGGTGAACACATATTTTTTTCGTTGATAGTTTAAAATTAATATTAATATCATGTCTATTTTCAATGAAAAGGTTGTTGATAGTCGACTGATGGGATATGAAGGTTGAAAAAAATATTCGGAACTGCAGTCAAATATATAATATTTGACTGCAGTTCCGAATATTTTTTTCAACCATCTATTTTCAATATTTAAAATATATTTCTAAGTAGATTGTCGTTGTCATCAAGATTGCTATCTAAAAATAAATTTCTTTGATTTTATTAGCAGTTACAAGACAAGGCTACAAAACCATATTTGACTGCTGTTGGCTGAAAAAGTAATATTTTGTTGCTTTGTAACGCCAATAAAATTATACTTGAAATTGTTTTCATACAACACGCATTTCCCCTCCAGTATTACATGTGTTTAGAAGAAGACAAGCTCGAGCTCGAAGAAAAAGATAGTTGATTATTACTATGGCCTCTCTTCTCTTCTTAAAGAAGGTGTAAACCAAAAATCAAAATTGTAGAATGAAAAATTCTAAGAACAAATTTTCAAACCGCATATTTCTATTGTTAAAGATAGAAGAGCATTGGCAGTAACGCAGAATATGCGTATGCGTCGTAACAATAGTAATCTCCTTGCGTTACTTATATGTGTTCTATCTTTAACCCTATTGTGGTAGTGTGGAGTCAGTGAGACTCCGGAGATTTTAATTGTTCGTTTATTTCGGTAATTAATTTGAATATGTCCGTGTTTGTTTCTCTACCTTCCTAACTTTGTAGTATACTACAGAATATTATGCACAAGTAGCGGATGGTTACTTTTGCTTACTTATAAATATTTCTTTTTTTGAACATATACTATTTATTCCATATAAAAAATATAAATTTCGATAAAAAGAGCAAAGTTTAACAGTTTTTTCAACGAAATAGACACAGGAGTGTTCAAATAAGTATGTGTTTAAAACATGCAAATATGATTTATTAACGTTGTGTAAATAAACATTATTATATGTTAATTTAATTATTTTTATGAAGGTACATACATATACTCAAAAGAAATATAATTTATTTTTTATGTATATTACGTAGTTTATAAAAATGTGTGAATTTAAACTTAATACTTTCTAAAATGTAACAAACAACTAAATTTCATATTCAACTTTAATGTATGTTAAATGGTGTGTAATGTTAATATAAATACTATATTTTTAAAAAATCCTTCAGTCACTAATATTAAGGGAGAATATATTAGCGGAGGCTGTCAGACTCCGCGGCACCAGTAACATTAAATTTTTGGGCGCCATCACAGCAGGGTATATAAAACTCCAATATTTATTTTCAGGCAACAATTTTGAAATGTAAACTGCAAACTACATGGCTATGATTGGGCGTAAAATGCATCCGATTGACACGATTTTTCCAAGCGTTATATCGTTGGGATCCTTTTCTATCCCGGGAAAACTATGTAATGTTTACGGTAGGATTATTTAAGTTGTTATTACAATTAGGCGGCATAACAACAAATGGCGAAGAATATATATTTTAGTAAACCTTGTAAGGTCTACACAACCCAAATTACGCAACTGCACTCGTAAGCAGCGGGCGACGCGTGTCGGTATGACGTCACACGCTACTCTGTCACATATTCGCTGTTGAATATCTCAAAAAGTATTGTCTGTAGCAAACTGAGGTTTTCACTGTTGCACTTAGATATTTTTTTTCTATTTTTTAGTGCAATGCTGTTTTTTACCTTCCGTCACCTTTAGGTAAGGAAGGTATTGTCTTTGGTCAAAAATTTCGGTGGTGAGTTTTTGATGAATAAGCACGTTTTAGGGTCCCTAGAATACGATTTTACTATTTTTACGATGATGTCTGTATGTGTGTGTGTGTATGTATGTATGTGTGTCCGTGTGTGTGTGTGTGTGTGTGTGTGTGTGTGTGTGTGTGTGTGTGTGTGTGTGTGTGTGTGTGTGTGTAACAAAATTTTCGTCTACGATAACTTCCATACTACAATTCTAAAAATTATAATTCTTTCGTATTTCTCTTCGTTACATCCATGCGAAGAGCTGATTAGATTTTGGTTAGAATTGGACAACCGGAAGTACCCTCATTTGAAGATTTTAACAGTTTTTCTTGAAAAAACTATGTTAAATATCATTTTTTCACATTTAATGTTATTATAAATATTAAAGAATATTTTATTTTCTATACGATTTGATTGCATTTTATACCTAATTTTAAATGGATATAGAGTTAAAAAATTATAAAGAAATTAAATTTCATAAAGTAGCCATAGCTGTGGAAACAGCTACTATATTAACAAAATTTTGATTGAAAGATGTCAGTGTCAAGTGAAATTGACATAGTGTGTTTGTCTTATAATTTTACTGGAAATAGGTATAGGATCTTTTGCTTTCTGTATGGAATTTGTATAAAATACATACAACTGCTTTAAGGTAATGTACAAGAAATAATAATAATAAATCTTTTATTTCTGCAGATACATTACACTGTATATAGAAAACGTCACAAAATAATAATTTTCTGTATGAAATTTGCATAAAATACATGCAACTGCTGGAGGGTAATGTACAAGAAATAGAATATTTAATTTAGCAAGGAACTTTCCGTATGAAATTTGTACAAAATACATTGAACTGACGGAAGGTAATGTGCTGGCCACATCAGATTTTTTGGTTTACACCCCCTTTAACGTATTGCCCTACTCCGATTTCACATTTGCTCTGTTTTGTTTTGCCAAGGTCATTGACGTTTGAAAAGTGATCAGTTTTGTAATAACAATGGGTGCATTCGACACACCGACAGCGCTGGCAGCGATGAGCACCACTGAGCGTCACTGTTTGCCGAATGCAACTGCTGAACCAATCGTATTCGTCCATTCATTGTGTTCGGCAAATTTCGGTGCTCAGCGATATCAGCAATGAGGATGAGAGGTGCTGAACGCGGCCATTGATTTGTCAGCTGATGGTAAATTCTAAAAAAAATTCTACCGGAACACAAAATTATGTAACACTATTAAATACAGTTCTAAATTCGATCTAAGAGGTCATGGTAATAAAATAAGCAACTATCTCTCTCTTTGAGCTTGTTGTCTTTATGTTACTTCAGAGTTCAGAACTTAGTACAACGCGACAATAAAATTCATAAATCTAAAAATATCCCCATTCTATTTTGGTTCTGTTTCCTAACTATCAAATCGTCTGCTATGACTAAATTTTCAATCAATTTCTTTTAAGTTCAATATTGTTAGTACATTAACAGCATGCCACATGCAATTCTTAAATATTATTACTATATAACATTTTATGCTCTTTGAAAATATAATAGTTATTTATAATATAAGTGTTAAAAGTGAGAAGGATGTTTGGAACACGAGGCGACGCGGAGTAGTCCATACCTTCCAATAAAATAAAATCACTTTTAACTCGTATACGTTGTATCAAAATTATTCTAATAAAAGTAAGGGTATATACAGTTTAACGTACTGATTTTAATGCAAAAAGATTTTTTCCAAAATTCGCAAAAATAATTGCACAATCCTTAGAACTGTCAATTAAATTGTGTACCTAATGTTTTATTAACTTTTATTTAATTAAAAATAGGCTTTTTACAGAAAATATAACACTTCAAAGGAAGTCACTACTGTTGAAAATTTTCACCATAACGATACTAAATAAAGTAAAAGAGAATGAAACATTTTAATGTTTAGTAATTTGTTTCGTGTTCGTAACCTATCAGTCCAGTGGCCCAAAAATATCAGCTCTAAGGACTGTGTAATTATTTTTGCGAATTTTGAATTTTTTTTTTGCATTACAATCAGAACATCAAATTGAATATGGGTACCCTTAATTTTTTTACAATATTTTTGAAACACCTGTATATCATGCACTATTTTTTCTACAAACTCTAGTTTTATATTTAATTTTGTATTTCTAATAATTTTTTAATATGTTAAAAATGTCGATTTGTTATTCCATTCGTCATTACCAAGGTAACTAATATGATAAAAGCAAATAATAACAAATAAATCTACAGAAATTTTATATCGGGATTTATTTTTAAGAAAAATATGCAATGCTACAGCATGCAATGCCAGTACGAGAAGTATTTGAAAAATTTCAAATATTACAATAAAAAAATTCCAATATATCAGGAATTTGCACGACATGTTCAATGCTTTATATTACAAAGAAATTAAAAAAATTAAACTGCCAGCACGAAAATTCTATAAATTACTATGGATTTAAAATTACGTAGACAATATTTCCAATTTTTTAAGTTTACAAATTTGGTTTAATACTACAAAAAAGTTAATACTTAAAACTTGATATTTATAATTTTTATATTCCAAAATTGATATTATATGTAGGTCTTCTCATAACAGAAACCAGAAACCTGCTAATATCAGATGCTGTATTAATTTAAATCATAATTATTTTTAGTACTGATTCTATAGATTGCGGAATATTATATTACACCAACAATATACGAGGAGTTCCTAAATTATCGACAAAACTTAGAAAATAAATTTAAAATCTTTTTAAAAAGTACTTTGGAGGTTAAGGCGCAAATATTTCGTTTAAACTTAGTGATTTCTGAAGCAAGGAATAAAATATATATTATATAATTATAATGAGTGTCCGTGAGGTGACGCCCGGTAAACGCCCGCACGGTGTAAATATTTCATCATTACCGAAATCTGTGTACAAAGCAGATTGGCACACCCAGCAATGGGTAATAAGCCTTGCCGTGATGATATATTTATATTTATTTATTATATTCTTTTGTATTTATAAATAGTGCGTTATATTAGCGACTCTGTTACGAACTTTGAGAGTCCGTGAGGTAACGCGTAATAAGCGCCCTAAACGGTGCAGATACATACCGTGTGTATATGTTTTTTCATTGTTTAGGAAATACAATAGTAAAATTTATATTTGGCAATAATTTCTTTCCTATTAATTTTAGAACAAAAGCGTAAATATAAAAGATTAAAAATTGCTTACAATGAAGATAAACTTATTGACATACTTGTTACATTATTATATATTGAGGTTCTGTACAGAGTGCTATGGAAATGAAACCAATATATCACTCATGATCAAGGCTAAATATATAATCAAATTTTAATTGTTTATACTTACAGATCTCGTCATTTTTCACAATATATAATTACCACTAAACCCACTGAATAGAACACAATTTACTGTTAGTAACTGCACAACTAAATGGCACAAAATGGTTTTAAAGGCATTGACTTGACTTATATCAATAGATTCTGACAACTCTCAAATCAAATTTAAACACAAACGAACTGCCCCGGTTGCCTTGGTTACGATACTATCACTATTCTGCGGACTGGTTTCGCAGGGCTGAACTATTTCTTTCCAATTAGAAAACCATTGAGGTGTCAACCGCCTTATCTGTAGCCAATCCACGTTTGGTGTGGGTCTGTCACTTTGCGTTGGCGGCAATTTGAATGTTGGGTGTAATATTTTCATTTGTTAAAATCTAAACTTTTGAGAATTATCGACCAATGCAGCTGCCAGAAATTAATTAAATATTAAATGTAACATATTTTAAAGGTAAAATGTTGTATTCTAAGCTAATTATACTATAATTAGATGTATTTTATATTTATTTATTCCATTTATAGAGTAATTAAAATTAAAACTGATTCTTTTTAAATCTGATTTGTCAGAGATGTCATCCGTCTTCCGAACGACAAGGTTGGATTTCGAAATTGGTTTTACACTGTTAATTACGATGTGATGAATACAAACAAAACTACACTGACACTGATGCAAGCACATGCACAAAATAATGCAAAAATATATTGATGCCTAAGCAGTCAACGAATTATGTACTAAGAGCTACTTTCAAATTGCCGCCAACGTAAAGTGACAGTCTCACACCAAACATGGCTTGGCTACAGACTAAGGGTCACGCGTGTGCCTATGATATATAGACAGATAAATATTAATTTTCTATTTTGTTTCTTTAATATGTACTTTATGAAACTCAATTGGATGTCATAAAGTACAGTGTGTTAAAAAAATCCTAACTCGAAGTAGGCTATGAATAGAGAAACGTATGTCTGAACATTATATAATTCAAATGTCAAGTTGTCAAAATTAATCTTGAAATATAATTTTAAGAAAAATAGATAATAAGGAAGGATACAGTGTATTGCCTATCGCCATTTCCTACATTGTTTCCATTTCTAAAACAAGATTCAAGAAGAAAAAGCTTTTATTTCTTTAGATAACATTTTTGACAATCTCGTGTCAAATTGACATTTATTTAAATATTTTTAAATTGAAATACATTTCTTTGTTCATAGCCTCCTCCGAGTTAGGATTTTTTTTGATGACGGTGAAATTAGCAGCCTATTCGCAGCAGCCGATTCGCGGTTCAAGTAAGTGTGAACCAGCCTAACGCTGAACGAATAGATGCACTACCAAGACCAAGCATTATGTAATGAATTATATTAAATGCATAATCTACGCATTAATGTTATTTAGAGACACAATAACAATATGTAGATGGAACAAAAGTGTACATTATAACAATATAATGTTAATACTATTAAAATTACGCCAGTGTTTACAACAACTTGACATTTATGTCTTGGTCGAAATGAGCGATAAAATCAAAATAAAATTATATGAATTGTTCTAATATTACATTATACTTCTTTTTAATATTATCCATATACTATTATTAACAAAATGCAACAATATTATCCTCAGAACCCGTAGGACAATTTGTATGAATTAATTAACGTAAAAATACTGTCACCCGTTAATTAAATAATTTATATAATTCTTATTAAGGATAGTCTTAGTTTCTAATTTTGGATATATTACCCCTATATTGTTACTAACAAAATGCAATAACAATATTATCCTCAGCACCTGTAGGACAATTTGTATGAATGAATTAGTGTAAAAATTCTATCGCCCATGACTTAAATAATTAATATAATTGTTATTAATGATAGTCTTAGATTCTAATTTTAGTAATAATATCCCTATATTGTAACTAACAAAATGCAGTAACAATATTATCCTCAGGACCCGTAGGCCAATTTGTATGAATTAATTATTGTAAAAATCCTGTCATCCGTGACTTAAATAATTAATATAATTGTTATTAATAATAGTCTTAATTTCACATTTTGGTCATATTATCCACATATTGTTACTAACAAAATGCAGTAACAATATTATCCTCAGGACCCGTAGGACAATTTGTATGAATTAATTAATGTAAAAATTCTGTCATCCGTGACTTAAATAATTAATATAATTGTTATTAATGATAGTCTTAATTTCAAATTTTGGTCATATTATCCATATATTGTTACTAACAAAATTCAGTAACAATATTATCCTCAGGACCCGTAGGACAATTTGCATGAATTAATTATTGTAAAAATTCTGTCATCCGTGACTTAAATAATTAATATAATTGTTATTAATGATAGTTTTAATTTCAAATTTTGGTCATATTATCCATATATTGTTACTAACAAAATGCAGTAACAATATTATCCTCAGGACCCGTAGGACAATTTGTATGAATTAATTAATGTAAAAATTCTGTCGCCCTTGACTTAAATAGTTAATATAATTGTTATTAATGATAGTCTTAATTTCAAATTTTGGTCATATTATCCATATATTGTTACTAACAAAATGCAGTAACAATATTATCCTCAGGACCCGTAGGACAATTTGTATGAATTAATTATTGTAAAAATTCTGTCATCCGCGACTTAAATAATTAATATAATTGTTATTAATGATAGTCTTAATTTCAAATTTTGGTCATATTATCCATATATTGTTACTAACAAAATGCAGTAACAATATTATCCTCAGGACCCGTAGGACAATTTGTATGAATTAATTAATGTAAAAATTCTGTCGCCCTTGACTTAAATAGTTAATATAATTGTTATTAATGATAGTCTTAATTTCAAATTTTGGTCATATTATCCATATATTGTTACTAACAAAATGCAGTAACAATATTATCCTCAGGACCCGTAGGACAATTTGTATGAATTAATTATTGTAAAAATTCTGTCATCCGTGACTTAAATAATTAATATAATTGTTATTAATGATAGTCTTAATTTCAAATTTTAGTCATATTATCCATATATTGTTACTAACAAAATGCAGTAACAATATTATCCTCAGCACCCGTAGGACAATTTGTATGAATGAATTAATGTAAAAATTCTGTCGCCCTTCACTTAAATAGTTAATATAATTGTTATTAATGATAGTCTTAATTTCACATTTTGGTCATATTATCCACATATTGTTACTAACAAAATGCAGTAACAATATTATCCTCAGGACCCGTAGGACAATTTGTATGAATTAATTATTGTAAAAATTCTGTCATCCGTGATTTAAATAATTAATATAATTGTTATTAATGATAGTCTTAATTTCAAATTTTGGTCACATTATCCATATATTGTTACTAACAAAATTCAGTAACAATATTATCCTCAGGACCCGTAGGACAATTTGTATGAATTAATTAATGTAAAAATTCTGTCATCCGTGACTTAAATAATTAATATAATTGTTATTAATGATAGTCTTAATTTCAAATTTTGGTCATATTATCCATATATTGTTACTAACAAAATTCAGTAACAATATTATCCTCAGGACCCGTAGGACAATTTGTATGAATTAATTATTGTAAAAATTCTGTCATCCGTGACTTAAATAATTAATATAATTGTTATTAATGATAGTCTTAATTTCAAATTTTGGTCATATTATCCATATATTGTTACTAACAAAATGCAGTAACAATATTATCCTCAGGACCCGTAGGACAATTTGTATGAATGAATTAATGTAAAAATTCTGTCGCCCTTGACTTAAATAGTTAATATAATTGTTATTAATGATAGTGTTAATTTCAAATTTTGGTCATATTATCCATATATTGTTGCTAACAAAATGTAGTAACAATATTATCCTCAGGACCGGTAGGACAATTTGTATGAATTAATTATTGTAAAAATTCTGTCATCCGTGACTTAAATAATTAATATAATTGTTATTAATGATAGTCTTAATTTCAAATTTTGGTCATATTATCCATATATTGTTACTAACAAAATTCAGTAACAATATTATCCTCAGGACCCGTAGGACAATTTGTATGAATTAATTATTGTAAAAATTCTGTCATCCGTGACTTAAATAATTAATATAATTGTTATTAATGATAGTCTTAATTTCAAATTTTGGTCATATTATCCATATATTGTTACTAACAAAATGCAGTAACAATATTATCCTCAGGACCCGTAGGACAATTTGTATGAATTAATTAATGTAAAAATTCTGTCGCCCTTGACTTAAATAGTTAATATAATTGTTATTAATGATAGTCTTAATTTCAAATATTGGTCATATTATCCATATATTGTTACTAACAAAATGCAGTAACTATATTATCCTCAGGACCCGTAGGACAATTTGTATGAATTAATTCTTGTAAAAATTCTGTCATCCGTGACTTAAATAATTAATATAATTGTTATTAATGATAGTCTTAATTTCAAATTTTAGTCATATTATCCATATATTGTTACTAACAAAATGCAGTAACAATATTATCCTCAGGACCCGTAGGACAATTTGTATGAATGAATTAATGTAAAAATTCTGTCGCCCTTCACTTAAATAGTTAATATAATTGTTATTAATGATAGTCTTAATTTCACATTTTGGTCATATTATCCACATATTGTTACTAACAAAATGCAGTAACAATATTATCCTCAGGACCCGGAGGACAATTTGTATGAATTAATTATTGTAAAAATTCTGTCATCCGTGATTTAAATAATTAATATAATTGTTATTAATGATAGTCTTAATTTCAAATTTTGGTCACATTATCCATATATTGTTACTAACAAAATTCAGTAACAATATTATCCTCAGGACCCGTAGGACAATTTGTATGAATTAATTAATGTAAAAATTCTGTCATCCGTGACTTAAATAATTAATATAATTGTTATTAATGATAGTCTTAATTTCAAATTTCGGTCATATTATCCATATATTGTTACTAACAAAATTTAGTAACAATATTATACTCAGGACCCGTAGGACAATTTGTATGAATTAATTATTGTAAAAATTCTGTCATCCGTGACTTAAATAATTAATATAATTGTTATTAATGATAGTCTTAATTTCAAATTTTGGTCATATTATCCATATATTGTTACTAACAAAATGCAGTAGCAATATTATCCTCAGGGCCCGTAGGACAATGTGTATGAATTAATTAATGTAAAAATTCTGTCGCCCTTGACTTAAATAGTTAATATAATTGTTATTAATGATAGTCTTAATTTCAAATTTTGGTCATATTATCCATATATTGTTACTAACAAAATGCAGTAACAATATTATCCTCAGGGCCGGTAGGACAATTTGTATGAATTAATTATTGTAAAAATTCTGTCATCCGTGACTTAAATAATTAATATAATTGTTATTAATGATAGTCTTAATTTCAAATTTTGGTCATATTATCCATATATTGTTACTAACAAAATGCAGTAACAATATTATCCTCAGGACCCGTAGGACAATTTGTATGAATTAATTAATGTAAAAATTCTGTCGCCCTTGACTTAAATAGTTAATATAATTGTTATTAATGATAGTCTTAATTTCAAATATTGGTCATATTATCCATATATTGTTACTAACAAAATGCAGTAACAATATTATCCTCAGGACCCGTAGGACAATTTGTATGAATTAATTCTTGTAAAAATTCTGTCATCCGTGACTTAAATAATTAATATAATTGTTATTAATGATAGTCTTAATTTCAAATTTTAGTCATATTATCCATATATTGTTACTAACAAAATGCAGTAACAATATTATCCTCAGGACCCGTAGGACAATTTGTATGAATGAATTAATGTAAAAATTCTGTCGCCCTTCACTTAAATAGTTAATATAATTGTTATTAATGATAGTCTTAATTTCACATTTTGGTCATATTATCCACATATTGTTACTAACAAAATGCAGTAACAATATTATCCTCAGGACCCGGAGGACGATTTGTATGAATTAATTATTGTAAAAATTCTGTCATCCGTGATTTAAATAATTAATATAATTGTTATTAATGATAGTCTTAATTTCAAATTTTGGTCACATTATCCATATATTGTTACTAACAAAATTCAGTAACAATATTATCCTCAGGACCCGTAGGACAATTTCTATGAATTAATTAATGTAAAAATTCTGTCATCCGTGACTTAAATAATTAATATAATTGTTATTAATGATAGTCTTAATTTCAAATTTTGGTCATATTATCCATATATTGTTACTAACAAAATTCAGTAACAATATTATCCTCAGGACCCGTAGGACAATTTGTATGAATTAATTATTGTAAAAATTCTGTCATCCGTGACTTAAATAATTAATATAATTGTTATTAATGATAGTCTTAATTTCAAATTTTGGTCATATTATCCATATATTGTTACTAACAAAATGCAGTAACAATATTATCCTCAGGGCCCGTAGGACAATTTGTTTGAATTAATTAATGTAAAAATTCTGTCGCCCTTGACTTAAATAGTTAATATAATTGTTATTAATGATAGTCTTAATTTCAAATTTTGGTCATATTATCCATATATTGTTACTAACAAAATGCAGTAACAATATTATCCTCAGGGCCCGTAGGACAATTTGTATGAATTAATTATTGTAAAAATTCTGTCATCCGTGACTTAAATTATTAATATAATTGTTATTAATGATAGTCTTAATTTCAAATTTTAGTCATATTACCCATATATTGTTACTAACAAAATGCAGTAACAATATTATCCTCAGGACCCGTAGGACAATTTGTATGAATGAATTAATGTAAAAATTCTGTCGCCCTTGACTTAAATAGTTAATATAATTGTTATTAATGATAGTGTTAATTTCAAATTTTGGTCATATTATCCATATATTGTTGCTAACAAAATGTAGTAACAATATTATCCTCAGGACCCGTAGGACAATTTGTATGAATTAATTATTGTAAAAATTCTGTCATCCGTGACTTAAATAATTAATATAATTGTTATTAATGATAGTCTTAATTTCAAATTTTGGTCATATTATCCATATATTGTTACTAACAAAATGCAGTAACAATATTATCCTCAGGACCCGTAGGACAATTTGTATGAATGAATTAATGTAAAAATTCTGTCGCCCGTGACTTAAATAATTAATATAATTGTTATTAATGATAGTCTTTATTTCACATTTTGGTCATATTATCCATATATTGTTAGTAACAAAATACAGTAACAATATTATCCTCAGGACCCGTAGGCCAATTTGTATGAATTAATTATTGTAAAAATTCTTTCATACGTGACTTAAATAATTAATATAATTGTTATTAATGATAGTCTTAATTTCAAATTTTGGTCATACTATCCATATATTGTTACTAACAAAATGCAGTAACAATATTATCCTCAGGGCCCGTAGGACAATTAATTATTGTAAACATTCTGTCACCCGTGAATTAAATAATTAATATAATTGTTATTAATGATAGTCTTAAACTCTAATTTTGGTATAATTATCTCTATAGTGTTACTAACAAAATGCAATAACAATATTATCCTCAGGGCCCGTAGGACAATTTGTATGAATTAATTATCAAAAAAATTCTATCACCCGTGACTTAAATAATTAATATAATTGTTATTTATGATAGTCTTAAATTCTAATTTTGGTAAAATTATCCCTATAGTGTTACTAACAAAATGCAATAACAATATTATTCTCAGGACCCGTAGGACAATTTGTATGAATTAATTACCGAAAAAATTCTGTCACCCGTGACTTAAATAATTAATATACTTGTTATTAATGATAGTCTTAAATTCTAATTTTGGTAAAATTATCCCTATAGTGTTACTAACAAAATGCAATAACAATATTATCCTCAGGACCCTTAGGACAATTTGTATAAATTATTTATCGTAAAAATTCTGTCACCCGTGACTTGAATAATTAATATAATTGTTATTAATGATAGTCTTAAATTCTAATTTTGGTAAAATTATCCCTATAGTGTTACTAACAAAATGCAATAACAATATTATCCTCAGGACCCGTAGGACAATTTGTATGAATTATTTATAGCCGGTATCCCACTGTAAAAATTTTGATAAAAATGGACGTAAATATTTTTATAAAAACCGTTTTGACAGAATTTTTATGAAAACTGTATTTACATGACGTCACGTAAAAATTTTGATGTGACGTCACATAAATACAGCAGTCTGTATTCATTTTGTTGAAAGCTGCGTTATGATTGGATGTTGATGCGGGCGTGCGCAATGCGGTTGCTTGAACCATGGGTAAAGTCATTTTCTAAAGACAGCTGTTATTCTCTGACATTATTTGAACAGCGGTGAGCGTTTGTTTATAATGAAATTGGAAATAATATGAAGCAAAATAATCAAAATGTGTAGTGTGGTTACCTGAACAGACAGCGTTTTAATTGATTTGTATAGAAATGAAGAAGTTTGATAACACACAAAAACGCCTGAATAAAATAATATAATTTATACGCCAGGGGCAAAGTGCGATTTTCAACTGTTAAATGTTATTATCTTATAATAATCAGGTAATACAACATCAAAAAAATAAGTATTAAAGTTATTTAATATTTACATGCGTTATTCTTTGCATTTCTTTTTTCTCCTTTTACATTTCCGTCCGAATCCTATTAGAATACTCATTAATCGTAACCAACAAAGTTTTTCAACCAATAATTTTACGTAGTATTAGTATAAATATCTTGATCTATAATTTATAGAAAGTGTATTTTAAATTACCTATACAAATTTGCAAAAATAAAATATGAAGTAAATGAGAAGCCCATACAAATCCGCCTCGTTCAAGCATTTTAAGATGGACTTTATTCACCTATATACTCGCGTCGTACCCTTTAAGTAGTGACGATAAAAGGATTAATTTCTCAAAATTTATGTGTACACTAGATAGAACAATGCCTATCTTTCATGTGCCGAAATACACTGCCTTAATTGAGTGTCACATTTCTTACTTTACTTTCGAACCATGTCCATGATTTTTAAGAAATGGTCTTTCATTCGAAGAAAATTTCTGTAATTTATTTCATCTTCTATTCGTAATTTGGTGTGTCTGATAATTAAACACTGCGATTTGTATTTCTTTTCTCCAGTCATAGATTAGTCCATCGGCGATGTTCTGATTTTTTTATTTTTTGTATAACTGTGTAAACCATTACTCCAACAATTATTGCAGCTAACATTTTTTTATTTGAATGAACGTTATTCATAATGAAATTACAAAACGCAACTACCTCTGCAGAACAACGGCTACAAAATGAGGTTTAGTAGTATCTTTGGCGCCAATTCTCTTTCATGAGTTATGCAACACTCCAAAAACGCGTAAAAATTTTTACAGTGGGATGCAGTACTTTTCATGGAACGTTTTTATAAAAAAATTTAAAAAAATTTTTTCAAAATTTTTACAGTGGGATACCGGCTTATCGTAAAAATTCTGTCACCCGTGACTTGAATAGTGAATATAATTGTTATTAATGATAGTCTTAAATTATAAATTTGGTAAAATTATCCCTATAGTGTTCCTAACAAAATGCAATAACAATATTATCCTCAGGACCCGTAGGACAATTTGTATGAATTATTTATCGTAAAAATTCTGTCACCCGTGACTTAAATAATTAATATAATTGTGATTAATGATAGTCTTAAATTCTAATTTTGGTAATATTATCCCTATATTGTTACTAACAAAATGCAGTAACAATATTATCCTCAGGACCCGTAGGACAATTTTTATGAATTAATTACCGAAAAAAATCTGTCACCCGTGTCTTAAATAATTAATATAATTGTTATTAATGATAGTCTTTAATTCTAATTTTGTTCAAATTATCCCTATAGTGTTACTAATAAAATGCAATAACAATATTACCCTCACGACCCGTGGGACAATTTGTATGAATTATTTATTGTAAAAATTCTGTCACCCGTGACTTAAATAATTAATATAATTATTATTAATGATAGTCTTAATTTCTAGTTTAATAATATTATACCTATATTCTTACTAACAAAATACAATAACAATATTATTCTCAGGACCCGTAGGACAATTTGTATGAATTAATTATAGTAAAAATTCTGTCGCCCGTGATTTAAATAATTAATATAATTGTTATTAATGACAGTCTTAGCTTCTAATTTTGTAATATCACCCCTATATTGTTATTAATAAA
>OY720449.1:31593451-31633451 GCA_963082715.1 Harpalus rubripes | reverse complement strand
TTCACGGGTGACAGAATTTTTTCGGTAATTAATTCATACAAATTGTCCTACGGGTCCTGAGGATAATATTGTTATTGCATTTTGTTAGTAACACTATAGGGATAATATTGCCAGAATTAGAATTTAAGACTATCATTAATAACAATTATATTAATTATTTAATTCACGGGTGACAGAATTTTTTCGGTAATTAATTCATACAAATTGTCCTACGGGTCCTGAGGATAATATTGTTATTGCATTTAGTTAGTAACACTATAGGGATAATTTTACCAAAATTAGAATTTAAGACTATCATTAATAACAATTATATTAATTATTTAATTCACGGGTGACAGAATTTTTTCGGTAATTAATTCATACAAATTGTCCTACGGGTCCTGAGGATAATATTGTTATTGCATTTTGTTAGTAACACTATAGGGATAATTTTACCAAAATTAGAATTTAAGACTATCATTAATAACAATTATATTAATTATTTAATTCACGGGTGACTGAATTTTTTCGGTAATTAATTCATACAAATTGTCCTACGGGTCCTGAGGATAATATTGTTATTGCATTTTGTTAGTAACACTATAGGGATAATTTTACCAAAATTAGAATTTAAGACTATCATTAATAACAAGTATATTAATTATTTAATTCACGGGTGACAGAATTTTTTCGGTAATTAATTCATACAAATTGTCCTACGGGTCCTGAGGATAATATTGTTATTGCATTTTGTTAGTAACACTATAGGGATAATTTTACCAAAATTAGAATTTAAGACTATCATTAATAACAATTATATTAATTATTTAATTCACGGGTGACAGAATTATTTCGGTAATTAATTCATACAAATTGTCCTACGGGTCCTGAGGATAATATTGTTATTGCATTTTGTTAGTAACACTATAGGGATAATTTTACCAAAATTAGAATTTAAGACTATCATTAATAACAATTATATTAATTATTTAATTCACGGGAGACAGAATTTTTTCGGTAATTAATTCATACAAATTGTCCTACGGGTCCTGAGGATAATATTGTTATTGCATTTTGTTAGTAACACTATAGGGATAATTTTACCAAAATTAGAATTTAAGACTATCATTAATAACAATTATATTAATTATTTAATTCACGGGTGACAGAATTATTTCGGTAATTAATTCATACAAATTGTCCTACGGGTCCTGAGGATAATATTGTTATTGCATTTTGTTAGTAACACTATAGGGATAATTTTACCAAAATTAGAATTTAAGACTATCATTAATAACAATTATATTAATTATTTAATTCACGGGTGACAGAATTTTTTCGGTAATTAATTCATACAAATTGTCCTACGGGTCCTGAGGATAATATTGTTATTGCATTTTGTTAGTAACACTATAGGGATAATTTTACCAAAATTAGAATTTAAGACTATCATTAATAACAATTATATTAATTATTTAATTCACGGGTGACAGAATTATTTCGGTAATTAATTCATACAAATTGTCCTACGGGTCCTGAGGATAATATTGTTATTGCATTTTGTTAGTAACACTATAGGGATAATATTGCCAGAATTAGAATTTAAGACTATCATTAATAACAATTATATTAATTATTTAATTCGCGGGTGACAGAATTTTTTCGGTAATTAATTCATACAAATTGTCCTACGGGTCCTGAGGATAATATTGTTATTGCATTTTGTTAGTAACACTATAGGGATAATTTTACCAAAATTAGAATTTAAGACTATCATTAATAACAATTATATTAATTATTTAATTCACGGGTGACAGAATTTTTACAATAATTAATTCATACAAATTGTCCTACGGGTCCTGAGGATAATATTGTTATTGCATTTTGTTAGTAACACTATAGGGATAATTTTACCAAAATTAGAATTTAAGACTATCATTAATAACAATTATATTAATTATTTAATTCACGGGTGACAGAATTTTTTCGGTAATTAATTCATACAAATTGTCCTACGGGTCCTGAGGATAATATTGTTATTGCATTTTGTTAGTAACACTATAGGGATAATTTTACCAAAATTAGAATTTAAGACTATCATTAATAACAATTATATTAATTATTTAATTCACGGGTGACAGAATTTTTTCGGTAATTGATTCATACAAATTGTCCTACGGGTCCTGAGGATAATATTGTTATTGCATTTTGTTAATAAAAATATAGGGATAATATTAAAAAGAAGTATAATGTAATATTAGTACAATTCATATAATTTTATTTTGATTTTATCGCTCATTTCGACCAAGACATAAATGTCAAGTTGTTGTAAACACTGGCGTAATTTTAATAGTATTAACATTATATTGTTGTAACTTACAGTTTTGTTCCATCTGCATATTGTTATTGTATCTCTAAATAACATTAATGCGTAGATTATGCATTTAATATAATTCATTTCAACATGCTTGGTTTTGGTAGTGCTTCTATTCGTTCAGCGTTAGGCTGGTTCACACTTATTTGAATCGCGAATCGGCTGCTGCGAATCGGCTGCTAATTTCACCGTCATTTTTTTTTGAAC
The DNA here is from genome assembly GCA_963082715.1 of Harpalus rubripes. Taxonomy (NCBI): domain Eukaryota; kingdom Metazoa; phylum Arthropoda; class Insecta; order Coleoptera; family Carabidae; genus Harpalus; species Harpalus rubripes. The sequence goes on along the minus strand of OY720449.1, from coordinate 31,630,891 downwards.
ACTGTAGTTCTTTATGACATCCAAATGAGTTTCATAAAGTAACTACATATTAAACAAACGAAATAGAAATTCTTGAATATGAAACAACGTATATTTCTAAATATTTTTTGAAAAAAAACCAAAATAGAAAAAAAAAATAGAATAAAATACACGTTTCATAAGACATTTTGTTTCTAACAAAAATCATGTCTTATGAAACTTGTATCTTAATGTACTAATTTTAACCTTTCTGTTTATAGTAAGTCCATCAATTGTTTTTGATAATACTAAAATAAAATATTAATTAAATAAACACAGTGTCCATGTCAAACAATACACTTAGGCAGTGGCGTAGCCCTGATGGCGTTCTGGGAGGGTTTTTTTTAAGAGGGCAAGGGGGGTGTTAGATATAAAAGTAATCAATTTTTAAATGTTATTTTACATCTTTGCATTGTTATTTCAGTACATTATGCAATTGTTTAGCCCTGTGTTCACTTTGTAATGACAGATTTTCTTTTTCGGGATGTTCCATGTTCTCACCCTAACACCTACCTGCATTGCTATGGCACTGCAGTTAGGTATTTATTTTAATTCTCATACCATTCTATAAACACCTAAAAATATAAATGTTAATTTACGTTAATTTTGTGCCAGGAAGGTATGCTATATCAATAAATTTGGGCTCGTTGAATGAACGTTTTAATTCTAAACAGCTGTACTTTCCATTCTTCAATTAATAGGGAAGAAACTATCGCTAAATAATTTTTTTGCATTTTGGTTCCTAAAGTAAACATTCGGTATATTGTCATTACCGAAATCTACGAATAAAAGCAAAATGGAACACCCAGATGTGGGCTATTATTATATTTATATGTTGTTAATAACATGAAAATTCAATAAAATGTTAATTAGATATAATTTTTAATTCTTCAATTCGTATCCGTAAATATGATAATATTTATGAAATGAATTTTTTCTGTGCACGCTCCTAAGAATATTGATTTCTTAAAGTTATATCTTAATTCTTGTCTTATTATAACCATGGAACACTGTAGCTAGGATTCGTGTAAATTTCTATACAACTGATTTTACTATCTATCCTCAGGCGTAATAAATGTTTCATACATCTAAAGTTTCATAATATTCCTTCCTTCCATTCCAAATTTCAATATCACCAAAATTAGAAATTCATATTTGTGCCTATTATTCGTCCCTAATTAAGAGCATGAATAATACGAAATGAAATTCATAACAGCATAAGATACTAGAGATAGACAGTGCTGCTAACTTGGTGACATGTCTCAAACTTCACTAAACATAAATGATTATTCATCGCGGGTCGGTTGAGAACGGTTGCCTTCGACTAGATTTAAATCTTAAGGTGAGCATCCCCCTTCCAAATAGTCCCAAGGAGATTCAGCCCTTTGCAATTCTACCCGCGATTGGAATAAAACAATTTAACAGTATGCGGGAACACACACGTGAGTTTTTATTTTTGGCTTTGCCTATATTTGTCAAGAAGGTTAAAGAATTGAATTCTTTGTATTTTTCACATTTTAGTACTTTTACAGCGCTCGTTAAAATAATGAAATATGGACATATTACGAATCGAACACATTGAAGGCAAAAGACATCGATATATTATTATTAAAACCTAAGCATTCATGCATTCAAAAATCAACTAAAAACTAGTTTAAAACTAGCGCCCAAAAAAACTACCCCGTCGATCGTGATTGGCATAAGCAAAAAGTCACTTGTGTTTCAGTTTCACAAGTACTCGCAAAGCAGTATCTAGACGTTTAATAATCAACATTTCTCCATAAATAATAAATACCGGTTGGCAACGTCAGAATATTTGAATTTCAAGTCACATGGAGTTATAAACAAATTGCAAAATCGACGATCAAAGGGGCCGAGTACCTTTGGGCTCCGTCAATAATTTATAAAGTCCTCCAATAATGTGTAAACTTTATATCTATATTTTATTTTTGAAATACTTATTTCATTTTAATTAATAGTAATTTACGTAACTAGACCTGCAAGTGATATTTTATTGGCAGAGTAAGTATATTCCAGGGTGAGCGCCTTATGCGAGCTTTGGAAGCTTGAACCCAGCAAAGACACTTTCAGGACATTTTGGATACAATATTTTTTCGTGGTCTTGATAAAAGAATTAAAAATCTATAGGTTCCTTACAGACAATTTCCGAACTAGCTCAGTAGAGATGGAATTTCCTGTATAAAAAATTATCAGAAACAGCTCATTTTCTAGGCGATCGCGAAAAAAATAATTTTACTTGTATGAAGTTTTTTATGTCTGTTATGGGTTTTGCCATGCATGTTCAGTTATAATGTAATTACTTTACATTAATGCTCACAATGTATTTATGTGGTAACGGTAACAGAGATTTTGTCAACACATTAGGAAACGTGTAAAATTAACTGAATTTATTTATTTTTGCTCATAATTTTTCTGAATCATTAATTTTTATCTAAAAACATATGTTTCACTGTTAAAACGTTTGAAGTGTTCTCGTTCCCGCCCCGGACTGTTGTGCAACCGACTTTATGCTCAAATTGGAAATCATTTCAGGAATTACAAAATAATTTAAAAGTAACAGCATTTTTCTGTCTAAGATAGGTACTTAGACTGTCGAATACATTAACAATTTTTTCTCTAAAATATGTGTGCTTTCTAAGGTAAAATATATTGATGTTACTAAAATATATTTAAAATATACCGTTACACTCAAAAATGAGTAAAAAGCCTTGATGATATATTATTTATAAAATAAAACAATATTGCAAGTAATGTTTGCATACCATTTTCAAGAGTGAATAGATCTCGAGTGTTATGTTTCTCTATCACTTGAGATAAGATAGCAAAGCAACAATCCTTTACAGTTTACTCAAGATGATTGGCTTGCCTTCGACATACATATACGAAGCACACCCACACACATATGCAGTATGTAGTGCTCAGGACGTACATACATTCATGATCATAATAGAGGCACACTCATGTGATATTGGAAACTAGGTATTAATATACTCCCATTACCAGTGTAACATAATTGCTCCCAAAATTTTGTCATGAAATACAGGATATAGAATAATGGAATATGTGACCTCGATTAAATTTGGATATAATTATTTATGATATAAGTGTTAAAAGTGACATTTCACTTTGTGAGAAGGACATTTGGAACACGACAAGCCCTTATACCACTTTCCGATCCTACACTTTCCATATTTGGTTTTGGCGAAGATTTTACAGTGGTACACACTACAGTATTAAATAATTTAATTTATAAAAATGTTAAACCACTCGTATTTTAGTGTAGCATTAAAAATACACCGTATATAATATAATAAGTAAATGTTTAAACAATATCAATGGTAAATCGTACTGAAGTTGGTAGAATAAACATTTAAATTAGTAATAAAAAAATCTGGTGTGGCCAACACAATACCTCCCGTCATTTGCAGCCCGAGTCACAAGAAAGATTAAGTTAATCCTTATTTTTGGATTAGCGACTTTTACTCTAATTTTGACAGTTTATTTCTTAAAATATAGTCTAATCTAATTCAAGTAACTACCTTTTTTTAAACCTCTCAACAGGATTAAATCCCAATTACAGAGTGGGTTCACATTCACGCACATCCATGCCTTAGCTGGATTCGAACCCAGAGCCCCGAGGGTACTCATGACTCATGACATGAGGCATTGCTCTAACCATTGTGCCACTGGAGCTATAATAAAATGAAGATTAAATTTTAAATACCGGGATAGAATAGAATTCTCTAATCCAAAAATGAGGATTAGCTTAAATTTTTTTGTGGATCGTTAATTTTTATTAATCTAAATACATACCTACATATTTGCTTATGCTGGAAACTGTATTGAATTCCTTTTTTATTGTTCTATTTACTTTTTTCTTTTTAAAACGTTACTAATATTATATTGAAATGATTAGTTCTTTGATAGTGAAATTTATCTGTGAGTTACATATATTTGAATAACTGCGTTTTGTTTGTTTAAAGCGTAGCTCTGGGATTTAAATTATAGATAATTTTATAAATTTACTTATAAAATATATAGAAAAAGTATTAATGCAAATCTATAGAAAATTTAATAATCTTTAATTTTTATTATAACAATCTCGAGAAAATAACATTTAAAGCTATTTTTCGAAGAAAAACTATTTTGAGCTTCTAGTAAAGTGGCATTTCCGGTTATCCAATTTTCACCAAAATCTAATGGGCTGTTTCCATTACAGAAAAAGTTCGAAATACAAGGTTTCAAAATTTTCTGAATGATAGTATTTGAGTTAGAGTGGAGGATCCACACATGCACACATACACACAGACATCATTGAGAATATGTTAAAATTGGATTCTAGAGACCTTAAAACGTTGTCATTTACCAAAATCTCGATCTGCGATTTTTAGCACGATCCCTACACCTCCCTTATCAAGGGTAGCGGGAGGTAAAAACTGAGCTGTATTTTATTTCCCAGTAGTGTGTTTTCTTACTTGATACCTCTTGAAACACGTTTTAAGTCGCCCGGCTGTAGATATGACACAATATACATACATAGTTTTTTGTGATATGTTGTAGTGAATGGACGTATGGTATATTTCTGTGTATTAAATGATTTGCTAACTAATATTTAAAGGAAATACGAAGATATTTATGTTTATGTGTATTCTTAGACTACGGCGCCAGGGTGAAGATTCTTTATTAAGCGGCAAGCGGCATAATTACTATTCTATAAATGAGATCTTGTCGTTATATTCGTCCTCAAATACATTGGTTTTCTTTATTTTTAAATTATACCGGGTGGCGCTCGAAATCCGTTACATAAGCATTTAACATTGGAAATTTCAAATAAAAGTTGTAGATCATGAAATTCTGCATTTGAATCAATAAACAAAATTAATTCTGCATGCTTTGTATGAAAATGTTGTAAATCACGTCAAAAGTAGTGATAGCCATTTAAAAACAAAAAGCGTAACAAATGTATTTTTTTATATGATCAAATTTAATTTACTTTTTATTTTTTAATAAAACTTAAATGTTGTACGAGGGAACCATGTTGATAATGTGCAATAAATAAAAGGCCTTGAAGTTCCAATATTCTTTCTTATTTAATTATATTGAGGACGTTTCGAGCTAAATCCGCTCATCATCAGCAACTAACAATTTTTCAAGTTGAGTATTATAAATAAATGTATAAATGTTTATAGTATTGAAGCAGAATTACATTGTTGTACATTGTCGAAAATTGTGAAATTACATTTGAATTATATTCAACGTAGTCAGGTGGAGCATGGGCCCCCAACTCAACAATGTAACATGCCGCTGACACGGCCCATTAACAACTGCCATTGCAATATAATTAAATAAGAAAGAATATTGGAACTTGAAGGCCTTTTATTTATTGCACATTTTAATAAAACTATAATTTGCCAGTTAAACATCAAACATTTGTTTGAATTCCACTTCTAGCACTATTTAACTGAAATGCTCATATTTAATTTGTACAGTTACTAAGCATACGAAAAGTAATTTGTTTACTAATTTATAAGTAGAATTTCATGCTCTAGAACTTTTATTTGAACAATTTTTTCTAAAATAATTTGGGGGCATTGCGCAAGTAAAAACACTGCTTTACCATAAAATGCCTATGTAACGGATTTCCAGCCGGTATACATGACGATTATTTGATATTATGTTACGAAAAATTCCGTGTTAAATTTTTATCTACTAGAATACGTACTTTTCGACTAAAGTTATAAGTACTAAAATTTACATTACATCGAGTGGATTTATATAAACCAATTATTTTAGTGATAATTTTTTCACGGAATTTCTAAGTGTAGGAGCTACAAAAAAGGTTAAATTTGGTACCTAGTAAATTTATTTTTGTATTAATTCCATGGCTAACTAAATATCAGCAGTTACAGTTACAGTTACTGATACAACTTTTATGTAAAGTATTTTTAAATACATATTTAAATTCTACATCCATCCCATATGCGGAGATAGTTCCAAAATTGATTGTTCTTCTTGCTGAAAAAGCAAATGTTTTATCGTTTTTTTTATTCAATTTAAATTTTTCAAACATTCATGTGACTTGTACATCTGTTTAAACATTTAATTGTGGTCTGATGATATTCGTTGCGAGAAAATCGATTGCCAATAATATAAAATATTTTATGGGAATATGTCTCATATATTTTCATTAATTCATTAAAATTTCATTTAATTCTGCTTCCTCTTTTTAATTTGAAGGATTCAGTTATTCAAAACTTAAAAATCATCTGTCTACAATGAAATCTATTTTATTTGTTCTAATATTTTTAAATAGAATGTTAAATTTCTGATTTTTCAACATGCTTAGTTTAACAATATTTTTTTTATATAAACCTTAAATAAAATCTTCTATTCCCAAATACACAAATCAGTAATTCCTATAACAGTTAGAGTAGCCAGTAACCAATTTAGACTGTATCTTCATGCTTAAACAACTCACTATGGGAATTCCCAGCTCCGGTACGATTCCACCGGGATGCACCGGGCGCGTCGCGACGCAATCCGGGCAAAGGTCGGGAACACCCGGAATTCAGGGATCCGGAAATACCTACACGCTGAATTATGAATAAGATGCGCGAGTGTTAGCCATATAAGCTTTCTCAATACGTGGAGGAAAGGAAGCTAATTTAAATATGAAAACTAACACACCAAAAAAATTATACAGGTGGTTTATAACGAATGTTTTAACATTTTTAGTTAACAAAATACAAGTGCAAGTTTTATTAATAAAAGTTAGTATCTAAAATTTGTGTTAATCAAGTTAGGTACTTTTGAAAAACCACATCTTTGTACCTTATGTTTCTTAAATTATTATTATTCATTTCCAAACCATATACAATATACATAAACAATTAAAAATACACAATAAATATCTAATACATTATAAACAAATTTTTCTCACTCCTTACCAACTGAAGTAACCGATTTTCGGTAGCGAAATATCGCATCCGGACCACATTGGAGTGATTATGCTGAGCACTTGTTAAAACCATACAAATAGTCAAATTTGGATATCATAGACCTGATGCATCGCCCGTCATAAACTAAGATGGAGAGGATGCATCTTCTCCGGAGATTCTCTCCTTATGCCAGAGGAAAAAAAACTGGCAGAGAAGTGGCCTAGCTAAATAGTATTCATCCAAAAAATTGCACAGTTTATAGCAGCTGGTGTTGCCTTAGCCATATCTTCTTTCGTGCATTCCTCTTCTAAGTTGGCGCACGTGAGCAGGTGGGCCATTGTTTGTTCTTGACCACAATGAAGTGGGTCCTGCTTGGTACCTGCAGTTGTTTTTATGTTTACTGCACATTTTCCTACTTGACTTCGTAGGCGATTTAAAGGTTTCTAAATGGGTCATTTTTGGCCATTACCTGGTGGTAGTTTCGCATCTAGAAGGATGCCCATTGCTTTATCTTCTGGGTTTAATGACTCATCCCACATTAAGCTACTTGTTGCACTCTTGGTCTCTGTCATAGGTTGCACTGAAGTGAAGAAACTGTGTCTTGATTTTGGTTTTGGTTCTTGAATTGGAATTATTGCATCTCATCCTTAGTTCTCATGAATGGTTTTAATGCTGTTGAATATATTGATATTAAATTTTAAGAAGGATTTTTATCAAAAACTAATTAACATCACCGGGTGTTTGTAGAAAAAATAGTGTATGATATACGTGTTAAATTGATTTTATTTTTTCGAAGGTTTGGATCACTCCGCTTCTTGTCGTGTTCCAAACTTCCTTCTCACAAAATAAAATGTCAATTTTAACACATATCATAAACAACTATTCTAAAACCGGAGCGAAAGTACTATTTTCGCACCAAAATTGTGGCGCGAAAGTTGCAAATCCCTGACATTTAAAGGTTTTATTTAAAATTTTATTGAATATTAATATTTATAGTTGTTTTGTACATTGGATATACAGGCTGTTTCATACCAACCGTGCCAGGCTTTTTTTTTCGTATTGCAATGTCCTAGAGGTTCATGAAGAAAAGTAACATATTCCTAACTAAGGAATTTAATGGTATTCAGACATTTTTGATTGCGCTTAACACTTCATTTTCACTCACCGAGTGACAGACGTCCCGAATCCTGTCCTTCATGTTATCCCGCTCGCCATTTCCATTTTATGTTAGTATTTAAAAGTAGCAAATATCAAATTAAACAAGTGAGGAACAGGAATAAGCTGGCTATTAGAAGGAAAGTACTTCGTATTTATTTCGTAAATAATACCTAATATAAAAAAATGATTGTAACAAAAGTTATTTGTTTTTAAAATACACATCCAACGATACCACACATGACCTAGGTTTCCATTTGATATTCTTAACCTGAGTGTAGTTACGCCTACTTTCGGTAAATTCCAGAAAACAAAACTACTACCATTAAATTCTTCAGATAAGATTGTGTTATGCTATTTTTTTCCGGAACATCTAGGATGTCGTAGTTCTGAAAAAAAGCTTGGCACGGGAGGCGTAAAACACCCTGTATTAATCCCAGAATGTCTAAGGAACCTTGTCGCAATTATTTGCTTCGTAAGACATTGCAAATGAATAGAAAAGCATACACTAAATATGCAAAAGTGACAGTAATTTATTGGAAATGTACTACCACCGCATTACTAAATATTATAGAAAATCAGATTTAATTATTGAATTTAAAATTAATTGTTATTGCTTATAACCAAAGAAAAATACATGACTCGTCAATAAAATATTCGTGCTTGACTCAGAACCGTAAAATACTCGACACGAAGTTCCTGGTATTTCAATATGGCTCCTCGGTTTATTTATAGACGGACAACCTGTATTATATATATATATATATATATATATATATATATATATATATATATATATATATATATATATATGTATATACAAAATTTCTGTAATTGTGTCAGCTCTTACATGGTGAAACTTATTATTCATTTTAATTATTGAAAATACTTGGTTTTAAGTTTCACAATTATTTTATATATATATATATATATATATATATATATATATATATATATATATATATATATATATATATGTATATACAAAATTTCTGTAATTGTGTCAGCTCTTACATGGTGAAACTTATTATTCATTTTAATTATTGAAAATACTTGGTTTTAAGTTTCACAATTATTTTATAACCGGTTTCGCTACAACATTAGCATCATAATAATTGTGAAACTTAAAACCAAGTATTTTCAATAACTAAAATAATATATATATATATATTTGTTTTCATTTTCTTTTTCTTGCTATGAGCAAATGGAATTTAGTGTAACTCTAATGGTGTCTGGAAGTTTCGCTTGAACTTTCCAGAGTTCTGTTTGCAACTGCGGGCACGGTCAGAGGTCAGCGAATGACCGCAGGATTCAATACATCTCCAAATGAAGTTAATTAATATTACGAATTTAGCGCAATACCTATAATAATCTGTAATTACATACAAATATAAAAGCAGTTATTATAGGAATATGTTATAGTTTATATAATGTCAGTACAATCGATTATTCTGGTCACTAGAATAGTGTATATTTATGCAGGCTTTGTTAGTACACTAAATAAAAGAAATCTGATGTAGCTCCGCTAATTTTATAAACGTACTTTATAAAATATTCTTTTGTAGATATTTCCATTAAAAATTATACTTTTCTTTCCAGTGAAACTATGTAGGGAAGTATGTAAACTATGCTAAACTTTGATACTATACTAAAAATGAACAAGCAGAAGACTCACGTCATCGACCTGAAAAAAACCTTATAAAATGAAATATAACTTATAGAAATTATTGGGTGTTATTTATTTTTTAAAAAAGCAGAAATAAAAAATACTAGTATTAGGAAACTTATATATTAATGAAATTTGTATTTATATTTATATCAAAGTCAATCCTTATTCCTTTTAGGGAATATAAAATTATTTGAAATAATTGTAGTTAATTTTCGTATCATAACGGTTGCACTACTGACAATGTCCATGTTTACATTGAATTTAAAATCGATCAAATATCGATCCTGTCCCTGTCACTTGATTGTCAGGTGATTGTCAACTCATCTCATCCAGGCACAAGTGACTTGAATTAATATAAATGATTGCAAATATCAAAGTAGTTATGTATTACTGTTTTGTAAAAAAATATATAGAACTGTCAATTTGCTGTCAATAAAATATATAAATTAAATAATTCGTTCTAGTTTCTTCTGAGTTTAGTATTTTATGAGTTGTGTCATACGCTATAGTATTACTGCAGTCCCAATTACCGGATAAGCTGACTAGGCTGCAGCCTAGGGCACAGAGATTTTGGGGGCGCACAATTTTCTCGTCTTATTATAGTTTTTGGGGTGCTTTCATTTGGTTAGAGCTAAGGCGACCTAAACCAGGCCCTGAATATTATTGGTTTGTCTTAATAAATAATACACAATAATTCATCTGCAATCATGCCAAAAGATTTAACAAAGCATCGCAGAAGCAAATAACGAATGTCGTGAACTACTTCGAACGGGAACTGGCCAACGATGGGCCTTTGATTCTGTTAAAAGCCGTTCGAGAGGTAATTTTTTTCAAACATTTCTTTTCTTAAGCAGATCTGCTGTGAGCAAGATTTCGGGAAAAGTTAGAAGAGGCGAACCTCTAACATCACCGAAAAAGCCCAAATTGATAGTTTCACAGAAACTACAATTAAATCCAAATATATGTAATAAATAAATAAATAAATAAAAATAAATATATAAAAGAAAATGATTATTTTCAAAAATAGTTTAGTTTTGTTATTAATTATTTTAATTACTTACATGCATGTATTGTATACAGTAAGTTATGCAACACGCATTGCATTTTCTAGAATAAATTAGTACCCCATGTAAACGTAGTAATAAGTGACGTCATTATCTAGTAATATTTATTGATGACGTGAGTCTTCTACTTGTTCATTTTTAGTATAGCAGTTTTGTGTCAATAAAGTCTTACCAAAAAAAAATTGTTTTTTTTTCAGAAATATATATTCTGTATTATATGCATACATTTTTAAAAATATTTAGAATTACTATACTTCTCAATTATGATTTCATTCATAAACATTCACGTCACATAATTAATGTGACATCAAAGTTTCATATACACATACAATCATAATAGGTATTTAAGTTCAGATCTGTCTATATCTATTCTACTAATTGTAATAACAAACATAAACTACAATTTTGAAAGTGACGCTAAGCTTAAAACATGTGGTTTTTAATTTATAAGTAGGTATTTATAAATAATGAAATATTCTAAATTAATAATAATAATAATAATAATAATAATAATATATATATATATATATATATATATATATATATATATATATATGTATATATATACAGGGTGTTTCCTTTAAAACAACCAGCGCTTTTTTGGGCGAACTAATGACTTTAGGAAAAAATGTTATATACAAGAAATGATCAAGAATAAGGGGCTAATTTATTAATGATAACAAACCGAAAATTCGAGCAGCGTTTCTCAAACGGCAGAACAAAATTATATTTTTTTTAAATGTTATCCTATATAATTTTTTAGCCCATAAGATAGAGAATTTTTTTCTGATTTCAACGATATAAATATGGTATAGGGTTGTATAAAAATTATTTCGAGAAAAAACCCATTTTTTATTACATTATTTCTAGTTTTTAATACCATTTTTCTCGAAATAATTGTTATATAACCCTATGCTATATTTATATCGTTGAAATCAGAAAATAATATTCTATTTAAAGGGCTAAAAATTATATAGGGTGCCATTTAAAAAAATATAATTTTGTTCTACCGTTTGAGTACCACTGATTAAATATTCGGTTTGTTACTATTGATACATTATCCCCTTATTTTTGATCATTTTTGGTATAAAACATTTTTCTCTAAAGTTGTTAGTTCGCCCAAAAAAACGCTGGTTGTTTTAAAGGAAACACCCTGTGTACATATATTGCAAACATGTGGTTTTTAATATAAAAGTAGGTATTTATAAATAATGAAATATTCTTAATTAATAATAATAATAATAATAATAATAATAATAATAATAATAATAATAATAATAATAATAATAATAATAATAATAATAATAATAATAATAATAATAATAATAATAATAATAATAATAATAATAATAATAATAATAATAATAATAATAATAATAATAATAATAATAATAATAATAATAATAATAATAATAATAATAATAATAATAATAATATATACATTTATGCGTGACTTAGATATTGCTTTTATAATAAAAATAAAAATATATCATCACGGCTTATTACCCATTGCTGGGTGTGCCAATCTGCTTTGTACGCAGATTTCGGTAATGATGAAATATTTGCACCGTGCGGGCGCTTACCAGGCGTCACCTCACGGGCACTCATTGCTGGCGTGGAGAGTGCACTACAGGGGTCAATTTAGTGCCATTTAAAATTGGAAATATTTGGCGTCTGTCGGGATCAAACCCGGTTCCCCAGATTCGCGACCTGACACTCAGGCACGCGGCCACGAGACCCCATAGATATTGCTTTTAACGTTTAAAAATAATATATGAACGTCAAATGTAGTTCCAGTTTTAGTCGACAGGGAAATAACGTCATAGAACTGTGACGTAGTTAAAAAACTATATAATCTAATATAAATTTTAAAAATTATATCTGTAAAACTAGAGTTTTATTTGACAAATTAAATATTTCTCGTAATTTTAAGTGCACTTTAAGACAAACAATTATTTTCAAAATGTGAGTTGACCACATTTTAAAATACTTAATAAAAATTGTAACACGAGGGGGGTCTCCTTAGCTTAATTAAACTACACACAACTAAACATAACTAATCAACTGAAAACTAAAGATGCCAATGCATCTTTAGGGCAAATACTCGCGTTCGCGGAACACGAGCCAAAACTTAAACTCTGCATGTTCACATAAGAATACAGACGACTTCTCGACCTGACAAACTAAACTAGACTATCTAACAACTATAAATTTTACCTCTTCTCTTCCGTGAGAGGCTAGGGGATGAAGAGTAAAAGGCATCAAAGCATAGGGCATCCAAAGTCACGCACGTATGCATAATAATTTTAATAATAATACTTTCAAGATGTAATAAAGAATATAAATTAAATAGATGGAAAACTTAGATATTCTTCCTGTCCTGGCTAATTCTTATCAAAAACTAATAAACTCTTCCCATTAATGCAAAAAAAGTAAACAAAATTTCATAAATCTTAGCTTCATTGGCCATAATAAAAGCGCCTTTATGGAGTACAATTTACATAAAAATTTGTAAAAGGGCATTCCATAAAAGCGCGTTTATTACATAAGTGAGCCATATTGATGCGATGATTCGGGAAGAATAGTATTATACAAGTAGCTATTATTGTATTTTATGTAGATTTATTGAGTTAATTCCGTTTTGTTTTAGCAATTTATTTGTTCGATTTTCATTACAGAGTAAATATTTTCAAACGTTGATTTGTATTCAAACTTCTAGTTCAGTACAAAGCAATCACTGTCAAAAGTTTCCAAACAGTGAAAAATTACGTTGCACTCGCGCAGTAAAAGTCCTGATTCGACAGTTACACTGTTGGGGAATAAATACATATTTCATAGTAGCTCTAAATGCATTACAAACAAGTTTCGAACTCTATTCACACCATCATAAACAAGACAGAAAAAAATAGATGCCAATAACACTGAAGAAAAATTATGATATTCATGTGTACACGTCATAGAATTCTTAATGAATGTTAGAAAACACCAAACTGCTAAACATTTTATCATTTTTGCCATTGTTTACATGTGTTCTTTTGAACCATGGTCGAAATTCTTTGGAAATGAAAAAAATGATATCAAAGTTAGTTCATTATCAGATGTGGAAGAATTTGCAAAACATTGGGACATCGGTTTCTAGTAATATTTTACAAAAACTTATACAAAATATGGCTATAGTTTGTTAAGCCATATTATCAAACCCAGAGGAATTTGTTTTGAAGAATTGAATATTTAAATTCACCAAATAAGTTTACTCTGCTAAATATAACAATGTCCTAATTTTGTTAAAATAAATAGTATAGTGTGTTCAAAAATATTCCTAACTCGGAGCAGGCTATGAACAAAGAAACGTATGTAAATTTAAAAATATTTTAGTCAATATCAATTTGACATGAGATATTGTCAAAAATGTTATCTAAAAAAATCAAAGCTTTTCTTTTTCTATCTTATTTTAGAACTGGAAACAAATTATAAAACGGGAAATGTCAATATATTGTATCCTTCTTTATTGTCTTTTCTCCTTAAAATTACATTTCAAAATCAATTTTGACAACTTGACTTTTGAATTGAACAGTGATTTGGCACACATTTTTCTGTTCATAGCCTACTCCGAGTTAGGAATTTTTCTGAACACACTATATTAATTTCGATTTTTTATTAGTTTTCTCGTAATTATCATGTGTGCTCTTACTTTTGATCAACTTGTTACCCATTTCTGAGGGTTCAACTTTTATTCGCAGGTATTGATAATGACGATATACACATAAAGCTGAATACATATGAGTATAAGTAAAGTTGTAACCCTTCATAAAATTTTAATTAAAAAAGAATAATACCTGAAATAATTTATTTTGAACTTGCGGGTGTGTTTTGTGCGTTAAATAAAGTTACGTTAAATTGAAAATTATTTGTTTTGTACATGGCTATTTTTCTAAATACACTTTAAGTAAGGTTACATTAAATGTTAAGGTATATTTAGAAAAATTGCAAGCAAATAGGCCAAATATTCATTTGAAAATCTAAAAGTATATTATAAACAGGCGAATTTTAAAATATCATCATCGCATTGTTCGATTACCGGTTCATCAAAACGAACAAATGCAACGCTATTTTTTGACAGCAATCATTTAAATGTCATAAGAACAAGGAAACTGATTCGAATTTGTTCGTTTTAATGAACCGCTAACCGAATAATGCGTTGATGAACGTTTCTGCAAAATGTATTAGCGCGAATAAAAATAATCATGGTGTATATAAACGAATAAAGAGCGTAATTATTGGAACTATATGTTAAAAAAATAGTTTCAATATGGTGGGGATGGGGACAACCACTTTATATCTGTACCATGGCTACCGTCGAAAGCTATCGTAGGAAGAGTACCACATATTAAAATATTACTTATAATTTTGAATATGGAATATTGGTTCGACTCTGTACTAAATTATTTGTTTACTGCATAAAAATTATGCGGTGCGCTTCCTTTAACAACAGCGTGTTTGGTAAATATGTTTAAAAGAAATATGTCATTATAGAAATTTTGTGGGAAATATACAAAAATAAATAAAGCCGTGATATTTGTTTATTTACTTCCACTCGATAATGAACACATTAATATTAAAGTTATTGTGTGAAATGTCACATTAATAAAATCGTATATCAAACAATTCAAATCGTGAATGTAAATTATGTGGAACTTTTAATATTAAACGATTTCTCTTATAACAAACATAAAAGTCATCTTTGATAATTTCAGTCATATCACTTAAAAAATAAATTAATTTATTACAGATTCAACAGATTTTAACATTTATATTCTTTCTTTTAGATAGAATTGGTTTGTTAAATAGTTATGGATGAAGAAGAAATCGAATTGAATGCAATTCTCATTGGTTCATAGATAAAATGTAGTATGACACTCACGTGCGAAGAGCTTCAATGCACTTCTTGCGATTATGACACTCACCTTCGGCTTGTGTATTTAATCTTGCAACTTATACACATAAAAGCTCCACTTCATACATTTGTATCATAAATAACTACTTAACTAGGTACTTCTATTATTTAATGATTCTGTGATCTAATAGTAATGTAGAAAATTTTCGATATTGTTTGTAATAAACGTCCAAAATAGTTATTTGTATATCAATTGCTAAGCTGAAAGTTGTAGAACAAAAACGAAAATTACAGCCTGAACGAAGCGTGTTGCAAAGAGTCGCTTTCAGCATGAAAAGCGTACCAGAAAACTGTATTTTCAGAGCAGGAGAAGAAGAAAGTGTTTTAATAATTCATTTTAGTAGTGCTTCATGTTCATAAATTTCATTATTCCACATTATCGTTAAGAGTTTAAATAAACTTTACATTTGCTGTAATTAATTAATAACCTGCGCAAGAATAAATAATGAAAATTGATATTAAATTCTGCGAAAATATAAATAGAACAAAATGTGATATAATAAATTAATTATTAGAGAATAGAGCTCCTCCCAAAAACAGAATAAAGTTTTAATTAGACTCTGAATAATGTATTTGTAGTTGAAAATGAACTCACTTTATATAGCAACTAGTTTCTTGCAGTTAGGTATCCTTCATAATTTATTTTTATTTGTTTGTGAAATAATAATAGTGAGGAACCGTTGAAAGGTGAATTTGAATTAGTCATAATGCAAAAAGAATGAAAGTTAGGAAGGAAAGGTTACTGGGTCACAGTTACAAAGGAAATATGAACTTCGTATTTTCCCACTTTGCCAATATGTACGCTGGGAAATTTTTAAAGTGAAATCCTAACTCACAGTACTGCTTCGCGATATTGGATAGAATTTATAATAGTTGGATCATGCACTAACGGAATTATTCACACCCTGGGATATTTGTTTTAAAATAGAACACTGTATTTATTCTCACATATTCTTAGTTTATATTGTTGCTGTTATTAATTTATCAAATCCATTTGCTATACTCTTCCCTGAGTTTTAATTCCATCTTTCCTTAATTTCTCTGAAAATTAAGAAGTAAAATAAAATAATTTAAATATAATTTTTTTCACATATTCTGTTATTATAAATGTTATTGAATATTTTATTCCCTGCAAGTTTTGATTGTATTTATTTTTCTGTAGTGATATGAAACTATTATAGCCATTTATGTATTAAGGGCATTATTAAAAGATTGTGGGAAATGTTTAAAGCTCGACGCATAGCGGAAAACTATAATTTTCCCGAGTTCTATAATCTTGATTATGCTCATGGTAATATAACAGTTTATTTTATTTTGTTTTTCGAAATTCTAGTATTCAGGTACATTTGTTTTTTCGGTATCGTTTTGCTGTCGTTGTGAATTTGAAGTAGGTATGCTGTGGTAGCTGGTAACTACGTAGTTTGTTGGTATTGCTAAGTTTATTATAAAGAATTTTATTTTAGCGTCAAATACCAATTACATATATATATATATATATATATATATATATATATATATATATATATATATATATATAGTCAAATCCTCTTCTACCCGTATGGTGTTGAGGTTGTTTATTCCTTTTTTTAGTTCTATAAACGTCTTCCACTTTTTGCTGTCCCTTGCTAAGTCATGTGCTTCTCGATTTGTAGTTTTCTTCTCTTTCAGAATCTGGTTTAAACTATCTTCCCATGTTTTCTTAGGTCTTCCTCTCTTTCTTTTCCCTGTTGTTCTTGCTTTCCATATAGTTTTTGCTTGTCTGTTATCTGGCATTCTAATAAGATGCCCAAACCATTGCAAATGTCTTTCCTCTATCATTATTTGGGTTGATTTTATATCGAGTCTCCTTCTTATTTCTTCGTTTCGGATTTTATCCATTTTTGTCACTCCTTCTATTTGTCTGAGGCACTTCATTTCTACCGCTTGTATTTTGCTGTATTCTCTTTGGTTTAACACCCACGATTCACTTCCATATATCAAAATTGGTAATAGTATTGTTTTATAAACAAATAGCTTTGTTCTTTTGCTTACATTTTTATGGCTAAATATCGCTGTTCTCAGGGAGTGGTAAGTTCTGGATGCTGCTTGTACCCTATTGTTTATATCTGCATTACATCCTCCTTTACTTTCAATCACACTACCTAGATATTTAAAACTTTCGACTTGTTGGATTATTGTTCCGTTCAGTTTAATCGTTATTGTTTTGTCTTCTCTAGATATTGCCATTACTGTTGTTTTTCCTACGTTGATTGTCATGTTAGCTTTCATCAACTCTGCCTTCCAAACGTCCACATTTGTTTGTAGATTGTCTTCCGTTGTTCCGTAAATTGCCATGTCGTCGGCGAATAGGGCTTCGGATATTTTAATGTTCTGAAGGTTTAAGTTTCCCACTGGTATTTTCCTTAGTCGTGGGTTAACATTTTTTGATATTTCATCCATATATATTACAAATAACAGTGGACTTAGGTTTCCTCCTTGTTTTAGGCCTTGGGTCGTTATAAATTCTTCTGATATAGAATTGCCAGTACGTACATAGTTCCTGCTGGTCTTGTAAAGGGTTCTAATCGATTTTAGTAATTTATTACTTATTTCTCTTCTTTTAAGTATGTCCCATAATATTTCTTTGTTCACTCTATCAAATGCCTTTTCTATGTCAATAAAGCATATATAGAGTTCCCTGCTAAATTGGAGCGTTCTTTCTATTAGTTGTCGTATGCTAAAAATGTGATCTTGTGTGCAATAGCCTGGCCTGAATCCACTTTGTGATTTTCCAATATTGTCTCCTATTTCTCTTCTTAATTTATTTTCTATTATAGCCTCGTATAGTTTAGCCGTTACGCACAAGAGTGATATTCCTCTGTAATTTCCACAACTTCTGTTGTCTCCCTTCTTGAAAATTGGCATTATTATTGTCTTCTCCCAGTCTTGTGGTATATTATCTCCTTTCCATATTTTATTGAACAAAATATGCAGCATCTCTACTCCTGTTGTTCCCATATATTTTATTTGTTCTGGCTTAATTTCGTCGTAGCCTGCTGCTTTACCGATTTTAATTTTTTTGATTGCATCTGTTATTTCTGTCATTGTAATCTCTTCGTCTCTTTTAATTTCTTCATTGTACATTACTGTATCCCTTTCTGGTCTGTTGTTTGTCACTTCTAGCAATTCCTCAAAGTGTTCTTTCCATCTTTTCATAATTTCTTTGTCGTTTACTAGAATCTGACCGTTTTTATCTCTTATGTGCCTTAAGGGTGGTTCTTTCCCTTTCTTTAAGTTTTTAGTAATTTTAAAAAATAGTTTTTCATTTTCCTTGTAGTTTTTTTCCACGTGGCTACCAAAATCGTCCCACTCCTTTCTCTTTTCTGTTTGTATTATTTCCTTTACTTTTTTCCTCTGTAGTTTATATATTTCGTAGTTTAGTTGGTTCTTGTTGTTGATATATTCTTTCCATTTTTGTTTTTTAATTTTAATTTCTTCTTTAATCTCTTGATTCCACCAATGTGTTCGTTTCTTGTTTACATTTGTTATATTTGTACCACACATTTCTTTCGCAACTTCGTTAACGATGTTTTTAAAGTTGTTCCATATTGCTTCTGCCGTTGATCTTCCATCATCTTCTAATTTTAAGATTTTTTCTTCTACCTTTTGTTGGTATTTTTTTTGATATTCTTCATTTTTTAACTTATAGACTTTTAACGTTTCTTTACTGGTTTTTATCTTTCCTTGGGTTTCGTAATTTCCATTCCTGTTTTCAATTTTAGTTTTTGATTCCACCAAGTAGTGATCGCTTCCGATTTCCCTTCCTCTTTTAACTCTTACGTCTTTAATTTTTTGTCTATAGCTCTGTTCAACTATCACATAATCTAGTATTGATTTTTCTTTCCTACTTTCTACTTCCCTAGTATATTTGTGTATGTCTCTGTGTGTGAACATTGTGTTCATTATTGCTAAGTCATTGATTATGCAGAAATCTATTAATCTGTTTCCGTTATTGTTTATTATTTCCTCTCCATTCTTCCCCATCACATGCTCGATGCCTATATTTTTATTTCCCACACGGGCGTTAAGATCTCCCACTAGGATAATTGTTCCAAGTTGTTCTTCAATTATTTGCTGCATTTCTTCCCAAAATTTATCTTTGATTGTACTTCTTTCATCTTCGTTTGGTGCATATACTACTATTACAGTTGTTTTTATTTTATCCATTTCTAGGGTTACAGAAAGAATACGTTCTGTATAGAATTTCCATTTGAAAACTTTATTTATATAGTCCTCTCTTATTAAGCAACCTACTCCTTCCCTTGCGTTCTCATGTTGTTCCACTCCACTGTATATTAGCATATGCCCTTTAATTTTTTGTATTCCTTTCCCTTTTTTCTTTGTTTCAGTAATACCTAATATACATAAGTTGCTTTTTTCAAATTCTTCTGCTAGTTCTAGTTCCTTCCCTTTTATACTTCTTATGTTCCATGTGCCTATTTTCATTGTTTTGTGCTGTGATTTTGAGATTACTTTGCTATTTACAATTCCATATTCTTGTTTCATTTCCATTGCCGATTCCGTCCTCAGAAGTCCAGTCATTTCTTTTTTTAATAGTTTTTTGAAGGGTTAATTTGAGTAACTTCTTCTAGTTTCCCACTTTCATAGTTCCAAACTGACGTTTTGTCATTTATGGTAATTTTTAGGTGACCAATTTTTACTGTTTGCCCTTTTTCTTTTCCTTCCTTAGCTTTTTTTCTAATTTCAGCTTGAATTTTTCTTTCTTCTTTTGTTAGATCATTTTCTATGTATATACGTTTATCCCCGAGTTTATTTTTATTTTTCATTATTTCTATCTTATCATTCCAATCATTTAATTCCGCTATAACTATTACTTTCTGGTCTTTTGTGTTTATCCTATTGTTTTATAAATTTCTGGCTCTAGTTTTAACTCCTCTTTGAAAAATTTCTTGACTACTCCTTTTAAATCGCGTTCCTTTTCCTCTATCTGTAGTCCTTTTATTACTATATTATTCTTCTTTTCTCTCTTATTCTTTGCTTCAACTTTTTCTTCTAAGTCTCTTATTTTTTGATAAATTTGTTGTTTTTCATTTTCCCATTTACTTTCTCTTTCTTGCATCTCCTTTTGCATCTTTGCAATGAGGAGGTTATACCAATTATACCAAAGAAAAAACGGATGAATTTGAAGTTGCACATGGCAAGTTAGTTCCACGGAAGTCAAAAGACGTGTACGAGAAAGAATACGAAAATTTTGCGAGTGGCGGTGTTCAAAATATGTTATTTATCGAATTTGTGGTATTGTGTGACATTTATCCATAAATCACAAGTTTGAATGGCTGTTGCCTGGCAACTTTATAGGCCCTCGAGCAATAAATGCCCAATTGCGCCCGCTTTTGAGGGCGAATAATCAAGTATGATTCCAAAACAAAATATTTAGGTTTGAATACGATGATCGACTGGTAGCGGAATGGAAAAACGGAAAATAATCAGACACGCAGTCTAGCAAAAGTATTTATTTCCTGGCTTAGGTTTTTTTTTTTATAAAATTTAGCATAGGGAACCCCATGCGACCCATTAGAGATAGCTGGAACGCAGAAAAAACTCAACAACTTTTATAAAAAATGAAATTTTCAAAAAAAATTAAAAAGCATGATTTTCAACGATGTAAAAAAATATTTACATCGTTGAGAAACACGTTTTTAAAAAAATTTTAAATTTCAATTTTCAGAAAAGTTGTTAAGTTTTTTCCGCTTTTTAGCTAAAATAATTGACTTTATATATATATATATATATATATATATATATATATATATATATATATATATATATATATATATATACAAATATATTCAAATATTACACCTTGTTATCTCCAATGCGTCGTATGGGGTTCCCTTACATTTTATAATTGACCATTTCTATCCCTGAAGAAGACTGTAGTTACAGTCGAAACGTAGGTCAGGAAATAAATAATTTTCGCTAGACTGCGTGTCTGATTGTTATCCGTTTTCCAAAATATTTAGATTTCATAAATCTTGCAACCATGTTAAGTATAATTGCCAAATATTAGAGAAATAATTTTACTAGAAATAAACAATCTTCGGCAAGAAATTTTACCTTGTAGTATATGAAATTTATATAAAATGTGTGTATGGAATTGACGGAAGCTAATGTGGCCAAGATATGATAATTTAAGTGTCCTTTTATAAATTAATCCAAAAATGTATATGTTCATATTGTTTATCAACTTTCGTCAATGTTGGAAGAAGATGATAAATAAACTGTACTACTATTTATTACAGTTTTTACAGTTTAGCGTAGTATATATTCCTTTTTTCGAATAGTAAATTTCATCCCATAAAGAGAGGTGACATAAGGCTTTAATTTGATCACCATTATTATATATTCAAATAGATGAACCTTCAGTTAACAGAAATTTGTAAAATATTTCTTCTACAGTTAATTAATGAGAAAAACATTATTATGTATGAATTAAAAGAAAAAAATACAAACAATGTAGGTACCTAATTCAGAGAAAAATATATTCATATGAACAAGTTTTCTCTTGATGAATGGAAGTTACCATTAAAATAACAATCATATATTTATTAACATTGTGTACATTATAATGAAATCAAATTGTCTCTTTTCTTTGCAATGTTAATTATTAAGAAATATGGACTGAGATTCTACTATTTTAATCATTTCGTAGAAAAATCGATTCGTAAACAAACACATAAATTCAGTAGGGAGAAATCTTGAGAAAATATATCTTCTACTACATATAGAAGACGGAAATACGGCTTTAATCAATTTGGAAAATGTATGATTTTCTTAATTGATTATTTAATTGACAACAACTCTTCGGAAAATAGACTAATCAGGTAGCTCGATTTTTTTTAAGTTACGCTGTATAATTTCAGTTATTTGCGTTGCTAAGTTGTGTTTCACGAAACTAGTGGTGTATCGGTCGCAAACAAAAGAATCATATGTAATCATATCATCCGTGGATATAAATTAACAAGTAATATTTTTGAGATTTCGTAAAAATATAGTTGGTTAATTCGTTGTATAGTCTTAACATATACAATTCGAGCTTCGAAAATCATCTGAATATACAGTTTGCGGCCTCGATGTGCGAAGCATCCCGCGTGGTCGAATTCCACGCGGTCGAAATTCCACGCGATCGAAATCCCATGCGGTGGAAATATACCCCCACCACTTTTTCCGTACTAGAGAAATTCAAATATTTCCACGCCGTCGAATCCCACCCGGTCGAAATGTTACACGATACAAATCCCTCGCTCCCGTACTGCTCTCTTTATCGATCGTATTGCATTCTAACAATCTATGTTTCGTGGTAGTTCCGAGTCAAAGATAATATATTTTTTTAAAAATTAAAACATATATTAACAAACTATTTAATGAATGAAGCAGGAAAAAAATTTACCTATATACAAGTAAAATTATTGATATTTCTGGTCCGCCATTTTAGATTAGCTGTCATATTATGTGAATAAGCAGTTCATTCTTTATTTCAGTTGTAAAATTATGTATTACTGTGACTATTATAAATCTTATTCTGTTTTTATTTCCAAATTTATTTTCTTCCACTCGGCATATTTTGACAATAACGGTAACTTGATGTAACTACACATACATGTCTACTTGAAAATACATTTAATTATTTTATAATATTAAATATCTAGTAAACTATCATGTTTACTTAAAATGTATAGGTAAATTCTTTTCTGCTTCATTCATTAAATAATTCGCTATGTTTTAAAATTTCTTTTTAATGTGTTATGTTTGACGCAGAACTACCACGAATCATAGATTGTTAGAATACAATAAATACCAATAAAGAGCGAGGTACGGGAGCAAGGGATTTGTATCGTGTAACATTTTGACCGGGTGGGATTGGACGGCGTGGAAATATTTGAATTTCTTTAGAACGGACAAAGTGGTGGCGGTACATTTCGACCACGTGGGATTTCGACCACGCGGTACGTACTCCAGTTTGCAGCCTCGATGTGCTACCTGAAATCATAACTCTACCTACGGTGTCGTTGTGTTTTCTGGGCAACACTTCTCGTTCTTTCAACTGTATATTTGATTATTTTTGAACATCTTGTTGTATAACTATTGATTATATATTTTATGCTTAGTGGCCCTACCATCAAAATATTCAACGAACCGCCACAGCACTGCAATATTCAATAATTATCTGTTTTTTTTAATACCCAATTTTTTTGCGTTACCTTTTATTTAGAATAATACGAATATAAAGAATAGGGTAGTTTATTATTTCCAACCACGTAAGAACCACATTTCCATTACGAAACATAATTGCAGTGTTTCTCATCTGTATAGAAGTATAGTTTGTTGAAATATTTTCTAACATGTTTTTCCTAAATATATACCTACAAACATAATAACAAATTTATATTCGTAAAACAATATTGTTCTGATTTCTAAATAAGTATGTTGTTTTCAAACATTTGAAATTCATTTCTGAAAGAAAAACAGAATAAATTCTCGTGTTTTTTTTTTCAAAAATAGGGTAGGGGGAACTTGTATCTTGATAAAAACATCTTCCATTATGAGATCTTTCTGTCTTTTGCAGTCCGCGATTAACCATTCCGCTTTAATTAAACAGTTTAGATGCCACAGCGAAACTGTTGTCTTCAACAATTCACCTCTTTCTTATTTGGTTTTCAAAGCATTTTTCCTATTTGAGGTTTTGAATGAAGCCTCTGTTTAAAGTTTAATTAGGCAAAAATATGAGGGCTGGAAATTGAATTATTTATTCTAATTTCCTCCTAGTTTAAAATCTTAAAGTTGGGTGCAAGTTTGTGCTTTATTAACTGATTAAAATTCACTTTCCTCTTATAAAATTTCTTGTGGCTTTACACAAGATGTTTATAAGTATCGAGTAGTTTAATAACTGATGAAATATACTTCGGGAAGAATCTTTCAGATATGGCATTCAGTTAAGTAAAGTTTTAGTATTTTCTACGAAGAACATAAGGCAGAAATTCAACGTGCAAATTCACAATAGTAAATAATTTTAATAATAACAAATTTAAATTATTGAACTTTCAGACTCAATAATACGACACTGTACTTTTAGTTTTTAAAAACTCAAGAACTTTTAGCTTTTGATTTTAAATATATCAAATATCAGTGAAAAACTTAATGTGAATAATTTGTTGAAAAAGGATATGTCAAAATAACTAAACAACAATTATAACAATTTGTGATAGGTGTAAACAAAATTGTTTACTAACCATTGAGAGGCACTTGTCGTATGTACTAGAGTTATTTTAATTTACTCCGCCTATTTTAAAAACGAAATACAGTCAAAGTCCTAATCTACACACTTAGGTGCACACTACGACAGCGAGTGTGCAACACAAAAAATCTGATGTGGCCAGCACATAACCTTCCGTCATTTCCATGTTTAAAATAGCAATGAGCTTCCGATTGATCGTTTGTAAACAAAAACTAATTTTTCGTTCCAATAAATAGAAAAGTCTATAATACGAAATTTTGGATTATATTCTACTATATTTTTTCTCGGAAATCTGTTAAGAGCTCCAAATTAAGTACCACTTCCGGTTTATCATATAAGTATAGTCAAAATCGAGTTTCAAATACCAAATTTGATAAGTTTTGGAGCATGTTGTAAAATATTTTTTCAAGAAAATCTGTTTATAGCTTTCTGTAAAGTACTACTACTCCCGGTTTATCAGTTTTAGAGAAAAATCTAATACGTCGTTCTTATTAACATACAAGTCTTAAATACCAAATTTGAAAAGTTTTTGATTGTATCA
Source organism: Harpalus rubripes (assembly GCA_963082715.1). NCBI lineage: Eukaryota > Metazoa > Arthropoda > Insecta > Coleoptera > Carabidae > Harpalus > Harpalus rubripes. The sequence continues at coordinate 31,605,236 of OY720449.1, read as the reverse complement.
ATATATTTTTCACGGAAATATATTTAGAATTGCAAATAAAGTATCACTTCCGGTTTATTAATTTTAGCCAATATATAATATGTTGCTTCCCTTCTTATAAAATTCTTAAATACCAAATTTGACAAGTTTTGGAATATATCATAATATATTTTTCACGAAAATCTATTCAGAGCTTCAAGTAAAGTATCACTTCCGGTTTATTAATTTTAGCCAAAATTAAATATGTTATTATCCTTGCCATGAGAGTCTTAAATACTAAAATTGAAAAGTTTTAGATTATATTTTAATATATTTTTCAATAAAAACTGTTATGGGCTTCAAGTAAAGTATCACTGTAGTCCAATTTTACCCAAAAACTAATCAACTCTTTATATGAATGTAGAAAGCTTAAATACGGAAAATAATAATATTCGGAAGTTTGTTGTAAGAGTTATCGTGGACGAAAAAATCGTCACACACACACACACACACACACACACACACACACACACACACACACAGACACACACACACACACACACACACACACACACACACACACACACACACACACACACACACACACACACACACACACACACACACACACACACGAGAGAGAGAGAGAGAGAGAGAGAGAGAGAGAGAGAGAGAGAGAGAGAGTGAGAGGCAGATATCATCGTAAAAATAGTAAAAACTTATTGTGTTTATTTACTGAAAACTCACCATCGAATTTTTGGCATGATTACATTACCTCCCTTATCTACGGTATGACGGAAGGTAATAAAAAGGATTAATTATAGTTTTCAAAGATGGGATGATAAAGACTCACACAAACACCCATACACTAGCAGGATTCGAACTGGGAACCTTCGGTATACGAAGTGGCAACACGTTTGACTAGGCGACGGTTGGGCGATAGCTTAGTGGGTGCTTGACATATGGGCAGCAAATTATAAATCAAATATGCATTACAAAAACTTTTATCGTTTTCTTTATTAAAATCACTATTATTTTCTATTAAAATAGGCACTACCCGGTAAATTTAATATTTCTGTTTTTGTTTTTTTATTATGTTTATTTTTGTTGTGTAGAACAACAACAAACATGAGAGATAGCTTAGATTATATTAAAGTATGTTTCGAAACGTCAAAGCGCCACTTTTTTAAGTTTTAGTCGTCCAAATGGCTATCGTTGAATTTAAATTGCCCAGTTAACCGTCGCTCAATTGCCGAGTAACTCAAGAGCTCGTGCCAATAGAGAAGAAAAAAATTAGCGCAGTAGATAGATCTATTACTGCAGAATTTATGTGCAACGCGTACGAAACACGTACTACTAAACACTTCGTAACACCCCGAACGAATTTTGGTTCCTGCAAATTTCCCTTCTTTATTGGCACGAGCTATACCACTATACTACCTTTTCTTTCGATCTGCAGTACTATATCTTTATAGTAGATAACTGGTTAAATTATCACGTTCAAATTTGGTTCAATGATTAATATTTTGGCATTTTTATAATTAACAGGCTTATAGGCCTATTCTACTAAAAAAATATGTATCATTACGAGTCGTTACCAGGCGACATGTAGTTATAATAACGATTTTTGCCAAAACCCTATTCTACTAATTTATTTATTGTTACGTATCGTTACTTATCGTTATTTTATGTCGTTTATGAACGACGAGTTCACATGCCTCGTTGAGTTAGATATATTTTGAAAACTAAAGTAAAAATGGCTGAAGAAGATATTTTATTAATTGTAGCTGAGTAAGATATTATTATTATTATAATATTATTACATTACTGTACCGGGGAAAAATTTGAGATTCATATGTGATATTAATTCAATCATTAATAATCATATCATTAATAGAAATCTGCAATATTATTGTTGATCATTTTATAGACATGTACCTATATCAAATTTCATACGGCGCAAGTAGATATATACGATGAAAATGTCAAATTTGAATCAATGTCAAATTTGAATTGAAAAACAAATATAAATTTATTCTGTCAAAATCAACATGAAGTTAGATATTATCGTTAAACTCATCATAACGATAACTCGATAACGATATGATTAGTAGAATACCTTTTTGGCATTTGTCGTTATTAAAGTCATTCAACCAAATGCTTAGCGACAGTCGTATGGTAACGATATCGTTATACATATTTTTAGTAGAATAGGCCTGTTAGCCTGTCGCCCGTTAAGCTTGAATTACAGTATACTATTTTCTCATATTCTCGAACTAGATTTTTTGTTCGATTTTTATACCAGTTTAGTTCGATTTTTGTAATATGTAGTCGTGCAGTATCGATTAATTCCGTATATTTTCGTGTATATATTTTTTGTTTCCGTAAATGACAGGTTGGCAAACAAAAATATATAAACATGACCCTGAATTACACTTTTTTACCTTTCAAGTGGTTGTTAAGTGTTGGTAACACTGTCTGACATATTATACGCATGTATACTATATATCTAGTATGAAACTCGAATGAAATTAGGGTGAAAATGTCTGATATACATTATACTAGAAATGAGTGAGAAGGAATCCAGAGGAAGGAAATCTGGAGTTGGAGATAGTGAATATTTTCAAGGATGTTTTGTGTCTTTGGCTATATGGTTTGCATATTTATTCTAGATTTAATTTTTTTTAGATTAGAAGAGCGGTTCTTCAAATTCAATCATAAATAAGACATTCCGACGTCATGAATTTGCAAAGTGTAGCAATCTTCTTCAATTTCATTTTAGTAATAATACATTTTTACGGTCTATAATACATAGTGTTGTCGTTGTTAACATAACAAAAAATTTAAATGCTAGGGACTGTATTTTAAAATCTATTTTTACCGTGGAATTCAATTTTCTTGTCGTTAAAATAGTATACATTTTAAACATGCAGTAGTACGTTGCGTGCTTTACGAAATATCTAGTATTTTTTTATCTTGTAAAACAACTTTTATGATAATGGATAATTATTGTTTTATGCCATTAAACCGATATTTTTTTTGTAAATATTTAAAATATTTCAAATATATTTTCCATAATAAAACTACAAATGGACTTATTGTATTAAATATTCATTATAAAAGTTTTTTATAATAACAAAATATAATAAAACTATAAATGCTAATTGGTTTTAAAAGGATTTTATGCTTTTCGAATATGAAATTTTAAACAGATAAAAGCTTTTAATCCTAAACTTTGTTGGAGAACATACTATAATAATCATCCATTAAAATTCATGAACCCATATATGAAATGAAAAAAAAATGTAATAAATCATGAACAAAATATGTGGCCATTGCAATTGAAATTATTAATAATGAGCATACCCAAAAGTTAAACGTTTGATAATGAATACAAAACGCTGAGCATTAAAATTTATTTCTCCAACTCATTTGATAAATTACAAAATTCGCGTATGATTAATTAAAGCATTAATTGATGATTTTAGTTGATTATGAAGGGCTGCTAATTAATATGAACATTCTACTGCCAGCCGAGTGATTCTGGCATTGTAAAAAGCCCGCAAGTTGCGGACATCTGCGGAATACATTGATTAATGCCTGTTTTAAACACTAGCCGAATTTGAATTTTCAATTATTCCAAATTGCTAACACGTTTAATATTTAATCGACTACCTCGCATTTGAATTAGGTGGCCGCTGTTTCAATACTCCTATTATTAAGTGCTCATTTATCACAGCATAGAAAATGCATTACTGTTCCACGATTGATGGCTTATGCAGAAAAGTTTGGAGCCAAATTTTACTGGATTATCATATTTATGAAGCTAATAACGTATTTTGAATACTGAAATTCAAGCTGCTTAAATAATTGATTTCTGAAAAACCAAAATGTTAATCTTAACCCAGTAACTTTTTTATTACAAAAAAAGCAGCAACGAAAAAGTATTCGCTTCATAATGCAAAATAATAGAATAATGAAAAAAAAATGTCATAACGTTATTGTTAGTGCTGCGGAAAGTCGAGATTAACCAAGACTGAACTAGTCTTGGTCTTGGTCTCGCTTTGCCTTGCTTTCGCAAGTCTTGTCTTGGTCTTGTCTGGGTCTCGAATACTAAGTCTTGGTCGTGTTACTCGTAGTCTTGGCCTTGAATCAAGAGTCTCGAAATAATGATGCCAGAATAACGCATGTGCACGTCGACGCTTCTATGTATCGTGCAATGCAGAATGCGTATTTGTTAGCTTACTGAAAGGAATTGATTTTATAAGCGATAAATCAAATACAGATTTAGTTATCGATGATAATGCAGGTAAAGACGTAATAGATTAAAAGGAAGAAGGCACATCAAGTGAAAGGAAATTTGGTTTATCTTCATTTTACATGTACGAAACCATAATAAATTCTCGTAATAAGTTGGGCATTTGTAAACATATGAAGAAGACTAATTCCCGGTTCATCAAAACGAACAAATGCAACGCGATTTTTTGACAGCAATGATTTTAATGTCATAAGATCAAGGAAACAGATTCGAATCTGTTTATTTTGATGAACCGCTAACTGAAAAAGGCGTTGCACGTTGAAGAACGTTTCTGCAACCGGGCATAATTTATTAAAATGAAGAATTCAATCACAACAGACCTAAGATTTTTTTTATATTACTCAAATTAGACACAATATTATTTTTTTCATATGGTGGTATTCAGTGAGTTGTATTAAATTTTAAATAAGAATTATTAGTATAAAGTAGTTGTAGTTGCTGTAGGACATTTGTTAATCTTCAAGGTCATCACCCACTTATAAGCACCCAATATATTTTCTGTAATAGTAACATTAGGTAAGTATGTGAAATGAGATTCCATATAACTAATAACTTATAAAAAAATCAAATATAATTGAGACTCTTGGTCTTGACATCCTGGTCTTGAGTCTTGGTCTTTATTTTCCATAAGTCTTGTCTCGAGTCTTGATCTTGATTTTATCAAGACCAAAACAAAGACCAAGATGTGCTAACCGTTACATATAAAAGTACTTAGTAGGTAGTAGCAATTTTTAAAAAATGTGCCTCACTGAAATAGAGTACAAAACGTCTCAAAAAATATGTAGTAGTTTGAGAAAAAAGCAATTATTTTTTTAAATATTAGTCTTTTATAGCACAATATTATTATTAAATCAAAATGATAAATGTTACTATCATTACGAGTACCTAGAAAATGTATCCAAAAAAGTCTATTCAAATTTAAATACATTAAAGTTAATCATTTGTGTGCGTATTCTGCATAATTTGTACATAAAAATGGCAGAAACATGTTGCTGGGCATGCATTGTAGTTGAAATAAATGAATAAAGACTTTTTTTGGATATATTGAAAAAATGTTTAGAACAGTGTTATATAATAGATAGTTTAAGAATTTTATAAAGTTTTACTTTCGTAAATCGATGGAGTGGTTATCAAATAATCTTGTTTTGAAATTTTTGATCGATCGCCATTTTGACATAAAAAAAATAAATAAAATTGTAATTGCAAATGTTCTACGGAGCCAAAGGTAATTTGGAAAAAAAAATTTCAATAGCCCTTAAAATAAGGGAGATCAAAATCAAAAATTGGAACTAAGAAAAGTTGTTTAATGAGTTCTAATTACCCTTTTCGGGTGCAACGCCTTGTGTGTATGTATATTAACACCCTGTATAGTTCAAGCCCAACATTTTGTCAAGAATTAAAGCAGAAAATCATGACAAAATTTTGGACTTGAACAATATTTGTAATTTAGTAGTTCAACAAAATGTAACTTCAAGCACGTTTAACATCATTTACGAGTATATTATGGCAAAACTTTATTATTAATATATTTTAATATTAGGTACAGGTCTCGGAAGTAAGTTCATTCTATCATAAATTTAAAATACATTGTCCTGTACAATATGTAACAAATAGCTTTATTTATTATAAATATGAACTATAACAAGAATCTTGTGTGCAACACGTAGGAAAAGTATATATTTTCTTATTTGCATAAATAGCTATTTTTATAATATATATTTTTACCTTGGTGATAAATATATATTTTTTTAAATAAAAGAGTTTACTTCTTACTTGTTTACACATGCACCTAATGTGAGAAATTGGTTGAAACACAAAGATAGAGCTAAAAAATCTGCAATATGAGTTCCAAAAAATATTTAGACGAATGGATACTTGGAAAGCTATGTAATTTTATTATTTATTAATATTAGCTTTAAATATAATTTTTTTACATATTTATATTTCAATATTATCTATTTTTACCATATCACACTTTATCATTTGATATTAAATAACGAATAATAAATATATATTTTTATGTTTTCTTTAAATTTCGTGCTCCTCATTATTACCCCCTGCACGCCGAGCAGCCTGGAACGAAACATCAAAGGTTCCGACAAGAGTGTCGCTACTGTATTCTCTATACTGTGACCTGTGACTGTACTGCGTGTTTATAATAGACAACGTATTTGCAGTTTATTTAGTTACAAACGTGCGTCGTTGTGTTCAGTAATATTAAAATGACTAATTGTTGTGTTTTTGGTTGTACAAATAATAAAACAAAAAATAAAAAGTTGTCTTTCTACAAAATGCCGGACCAAAATAAGAAACGTGATATTTATCCTGCGTGGATAAATAAAATTAATCGGAAAATTTTTGTAGTAGATCTGTAGTATGCAGTACACTTTTATTACAATCAGACTTTGATTACATATTTAAAAAATAAACAATTAATGCCACATCGTAAGTTGCTACCTATTTTAAAAGAAAGTGCAATCCCATCAATAAATTTAGTTGGTGCAAAATAAAATAAAAATATTGTAAAACCGCGTCGTAAATCTAAATACCAGTTAATAAAAGAGAAAAAGGAGTTACTTAGTACAGTGAATACAACTATAGGATTTGAGGATATACCGATAATAAACGAAGTGAATGATTTCGAAATACAGGGTGAGATGGGGAGTGAAATATACGCAAACATTAAAACTGAAATTCACCAAAATAACGTTGTAATAAATAACAAAGTTGATGCAGGTGCACAGTGTGAACTAGGGAAAGAAATAATAATAATAATAATAATAATAATAAATAAAAGTGATAGTGATACCGAATTGTCCGAGTATGAATACAGCTCATCTGATGACCTAGAAAGTACCGATGATAAAGTTTTAGAATCCTCTATTCAGCCAGAGCATTACATTATATCATATAAATAAATAAAATAAATGTATCATCACGGCATATTACCCATTGCTGGGTGTGCCAATCTGCTTTGTACGCAGATATCGGTAATGATGATGACATATTTGTACCGTGTCGGCGTTTATCAGGCGTCACCTCACGGGCACTCATTGCTAGCGTGGAGAGTGCACCACAGGGGTCAATTTTGTACCATTTAAAATTCGAAATATTTGGCTTCGGTTCCCCGGATTCGCGACCAGACACTCAGGCACACGGCCACGAGACCCCTACATTATATCATAATTTATTAAAACCTTTATTTGAAAGATCCCAAATTTTTGGCAGCTTCAATATAATGACAGATTATTCGTATAAAAGAATAACAGTAGTTTCTACAATATGCGAAAATTATCATTCAAATACTTGGCAATCTCAGATACTGCATACTATGATATAATAAAAAAAAAACTATGCCAGTCCAGTCCATAAAACACACTTATTATGAAAACTACAATTTGATTAATCAAAATCAAGTAATGAAGATATATTAATTTGCGAAGGTGCACAATTCGATTCTCCTGCGTATTGTGCGAAATATGCAACATATTCAATTATGGATTTACGATCTGATAAAATAATAGATTTTGATATTGTTCAAAAATGTCAAGTATCGGGAGACTTAGGGAAAAATGCATGCCAAAATAAATTAGAACGATTAGGAAAAGAAAAATTGAAAATTAAACTGTTTTTATCCGACAGACATATTGGAATTCGATCGCTTATAAAAACTAAGTTTCCTCATATTGACCATCAATTTGGCCTGGCATACGCGGAAAAGTTGGGCAAAAAAATTTAAAAATATTGAAAGTAAATCTGCAATTATAGGGGCATGGAAATCAAGCATTATAAATCGTCTTTGGTGGTCATCACAAACATGTGCTGGAAATAAAGATTTATTAGAAGAAAAATTTAAATCAATTTTTAAATTTTAAATCATGTATGTAATGACCATAGTTGGGAAAATGATGGAACATATTCTTTATTTTACAGCTGTGAACATGATTATCTTTCAGAAGAAAAAATAAAAATAACCGCATGGATTTCAAAAACTCCCAGGATTACTACAAATTAAAAGATACTATTTGTAACAAGACATTTATTCGAGATATTTGACACATAAATCAGTATTGTCTTACTGGAAATTTAGAATCTTATCATAATGTTGTATTAAAATATGTACACCAAAAGGAATACATCATTCAAATGAGGGAATGAAGGTTAGGAGTATTCTAGATCATAACTATAATATACAATATAGCATTGAATCAAATAATAAACATTCCCACAGATTTTCAAAATCTTTAAAACAAATCTGATGTGGCCAGCAGTGCCAGCACATTACCTTCCGTCAGTTCTATGTATTTTATACAAATTCCATACAGACAGTTTCTTGCGAAAGATTTTATATTTCCAGTATATTATCTTTCTTCAGTTCTAGGCATTTTGCACAAATTCCATATAGAAAGTTTTTTAGAATTGATTGTGTATTTGCAATAAAATTGTAACATGTCAATCGCACTTGAAATTGACATCTGTCTATAAGAATTTTTTAATTATATTAGTTTAAGTTCTTTATAATTTTTAACTCGATATCCATTGAATATGAAGTATAAAATGTAATCAAATCGTATAGAGTATAGAGAATAAAATATTCTTTAATATTTATAATAACATTAAATGTGAAAAAATTATATTTAACGGCGTTTTTTCAAGAAAAACTGTTTAAATCTTCAAATGAGAATGCTTCCGGTCGACCAATTATAACCAAAATCTAATCAGCTCTTTATACGGATGTAACGAAGAGGAATACGAAAGAATTATAATTTTTAGAATTGTAGTGTTAGAGTTATCGACGGAGAAAAAAATCGTCACACACACATACACACAGTCATACAGACATCATCTCAAACATAGTAAAATCGTACTCTAAAACGTGCTTATTCATTAAAAACACCATCGAATTTTTTGACCAAAAACAATACCTTCCATACCTAAAGGTATGACGGAAGGTAAAAATTGATACATACTACACCAACTAAAAAACACAAATAATTAATGGAGAATTGAATTATTACAAAAAATAGAATTAGTAGTAAGTCACCAATTACATTTAACTATTTGTAATGAAGATTACATAGAGATTCCAAAAAATATTGCTACAGTTCCATGTCCACTTTTGGAGACAACAATAAATAAACATATTTCAAAATTTACACAAAATAAAACATAGGCAAACTGAGACACATATTTCTTGTACAATTATTACGAAAATAAATGTAAAATATTTAATCAAAATAAATAATTTCATTAACAGCTAGAAACCCTTGGTAAATACTTCTTGCGTCTCGATATTTTTCTCTAATTTTTTTTATCACACAAGCAGGAATAACCCGTCGTTCTTTTTTGGCCAATGTACCCAGTATACAAATTGGGTATAAGCTACATGTCTCCAGACGGTATTATTTTCATTTTCTAACATTTTTCTTCTTGTAGCATCTGCTTTGACAAGCATGTGGTATTTAGCTGTTTTTAAAGAATGTATTTCCATAACTTTATTTTCAAAAAATTCGTGATTTGTAATGAAATCACTATTACCACGTAAATCACTAATTGCTTGTGATTCCGTACAACAGTAACACTCTGTACTGTTATCCTTATTTCAAAACAATTGCACTTACACCATGTCATTTCACTATCTAATTCACGATTTTCCTTATTTCGTTCAAAATTTTCCTCAACGTTTTTTTCTTCATTCAGCTCTGGTTCATACAAATATGGAGATATAGTTGCCATAATAAATTTAAAAATTAAAATATCTTGGAAAATGTACGCTTCACCCTCGTGAGACTCACGGCAGTTCAGCGTACGCTGTATGCTGCAGCGCGATAGCAGTGTAGATGACGTCATCTCCGAAACTTTAACAAGCTATATCACTGGAACTGAGGCATGGAGCAAAATTTGGTTTGGCTGTGTTTGCCTACTTATAGTATTGATTCATGAAAAGTTAATTTTTAACTTGCCAATGCCTTTAAATACCTGATTTGTCATTTTGAAACTTTTGCCTATTTCATTTCCTTTTTTAGTATTTAAAAGAAGATAGTGGAAGCTTTTATGAAGTGCAAAGAAAGAAGAGTGAAGTGTATTATTGTTGAGCATGACTATAATAATTCTAGCATGACTCTCGTATATAGTTATGGTCACATACCGTGCTAACTATTATGAATAGTTACATAAATTTCTCCTATTTTGCATTGTTTTGTCTCTGACGTACCACTTAGCGTGTCCCTACATATTGTAACTTGGCCCTCCGTCCCTCTGGTGGTAGATTAGGTGAATTATTCTCGTTGGGTGACCGCAAGCCAGCCGGGCCTCAATATTGCATCCCTATCCCCTTAATGAAGTTTGCTTTGGAGATGCTTCGTCACCAGCTCAGCTCGTCCCACACAAATTACCTGAGTCACGATGTTTCGTGCGCAGCACCAGACCCTTCCTCGGCACGGAAACACCGGATTCATCATGCCCTTAAAAAACTCTTACCCGAATTACATCCTCTTACAACCATAATGCTTCTCATAATCGGAAACAACTGTGATCTATATTTTTCTATATTATACATTATATATTATACGAGTTTTGGTCAAGTTACAACTATGAATACAGAAAAAAATATGTCATCAACATTAATTGCTAAAATCTGGATTAATTGTCGCATACATCAAACGCAAATTGATTGATATGTAGTTGTCAATCAATTTATGACGTTATTAAGGGTCTATTTCACAAAATAAATAACTTTTGACAAATATATAAAGTGGAGTTGATATAGTGTTATTCACGAAAGATGACTATTCAAGGTCATTTATGAGCCGTCTGATATATTATTACTGTATTTCATACTAATAGGCGTTGAACTTGAAATATTTATGGATACATTTTAACTGAAAAAATAAATATACTTTATTTAAAAAATTTATTTCTTTTTAAATAATGATTTTCTCAAAATTTTATCTTCTTGGCATACTTCAAATAATCTTTCTCTTTCTAATACAAAAAGGGTGCTAAGCTACTGTTACAAAATGCTGTGTATTTTTCCTTCAAACAAATGACCTTGAATAGTCAACTTTCGTGAATAATAGTTTATATATAAATTGACAGTAAAAAAGTTTATATAAAATTTCAAATGATGTCACAATTTTGCGACCTTATAGTCTTTCCTGTGCTGTGTGTACAAAATTATGACGTTACAAAATCAGACTCAGAATGAAAAGTATAATAAGATTAAATATTTTTAATGAATGTATGCATATTAGGTAAATATTCCATTTATGAAAAAAATTTTTTTTTTGGTGACCCCATTGCAGCATCACTCTCTTCCGACGAAAACCTTCGAAGTTCAAAAAATAGCCAAAAGTCTCACATTGCAAATCAGATGAATATGATAGATGTTCTATTACCTACATATATTAATTTTTCTTTAAATGACCTGCTGGTGTTGATTCGAATTTTTTTTTATAATTCTGTTTTCACTCATAACAATACTTTAAAACATTGATTAACTAAGTTCTA
>OY720449.1:31456246-31593251 GCA_963082715.1 Harpalus rubripes | reverse complement strand
GCCTGAGATTGGTTTCCTTAGAAGAGATAGGAAAAATGACAGGAGATGAAGCTATTTATTTCAGATGCGCAGCTTACAAAAAAAACTGAATTATATTTGGAATATTCTTTTCCTCTTCATACAATAAATAATGGAATTGTGTTTATACCGTGAGTTTCAGATATAAGATACAATATTTACTATTCTGTTTGGATACAAGTTTTACATACTGTATCGTTTCATATCAAATGCAACATAGGTTGTCAATATTTTCTTGGTTACTTGGTACAATGCTGGTTATAATTTGTGAAAAGTTTGTGAATATGTTTGCTAATTTATCTCCTAAACGTCCTAGATCAAATCCTTCTACTGTTTGTAGAATATTTACAAAATTGAAAAGTGATGGATGTTTAGATAACAATAATACGAAAAGGGCAAGAAAAAAATATATAGATTTTTTGACGTTTGTAACAATACGGTATTTATTGTTCTTTAATTGAACAAAATAAAATTATAAATTCGTACCTACTATCTTCAATCTTTCGGTATGCTGCCTCCACCTGTGATTTTACTAACAAAATACAGGAAAAAGATAATATTAAAAGAAACTCGTAACCCTTTTTAGATAACAATGTATTAATACAGTAGGTAATAAATATGTATATTTACGTAAGCAGACTTAAATGAAAACAATGTTCCAAAATCTAACATACAGAAAAGATTAGGCAATGATCCCTTGTACTACATATTTACTAACAAAACTAACTGAACTTTTTCGCGACTCTAACTAACTAGCAAAAACAACACTTGACCCTTCTGCGTCTTCATACTGATCAACTGCCTCGAAATTTGCACGACTTCATACTGACTATTAAACTCCTTTAAACTATTACGCCCGAATTTATGTTTTTCTTGTTATCCAAATGACATCACAAATTCTGCCTCTGATTGGCTAGTCAGACTAGTGACTAATTTCTAACGCTACTTCACTTCGAGAACATGAATAATCAGAGCAGAATTTGGAATACAGATGAATTACAAGATAACTTCTATTTTGATAAAATAAATACATAAACAATGAGTAATAATGCCCCTAAGTCTAACTGTTACACTTTCATTTAACATTGACATCCTATGTTACATTTTATCTGGAACGGTATAGTACCTATATATAAATAGTGTCCATAGTAATACATTAATGACAGAATAGTAAATATTGCATCTTAGCTTATACGGAGAACAGTTTTACGAGAAAAGTAATAATGTCGAAATTATAACGACATTTAAATCTATTTAAAAAAAAAACTATCATGAACAAATAATGTGATAGCTGGAACTCTTTACATTCAGTTCAAATCTGTCAGTCAGAAAAAAAACTTGGTCGTAATAATTCCAAAGTTAAAAAATCTAATGTGGTCAACACCAAACCTCCCGCCATTTAATTTTTATTAATTTAAATATACATTCTTACATATTTAGTTATTGCGGAAACTGTATTAATATCCATTCTATATAACTTTAGTTCTATGTACTACTTTCTTTTTAAAACGTTACTATTATTAATTTGAAATGACTAGTTCTTTGACAGAGACATTTATCTGTCAGTTTCATACATTTGAGATATGAACTGTGTAACCAAGGAGTTTTGCTTGTTTAAAGCGTAAACTCCGAAATTAAAATTACAGATAATTTTATCCATAAAATATATAGAAAAAGGATTTATGCAAATCTGTAGAAAATTCAATAATCTTTAATTTTTAAAATAACACAAATCTTGAAAATATAACATTTGAAGATATTTTTCGAAGAACATCTATTTTGAGCTTCAATTATAGTGTCATTTCCGGGTAACTGATATACACCAAAATCTAATGGTGTCTTTCCATATTAGAATAAGGTAGAAATACAAGGTTTCAAAATTTTCTGAATGACAGTATTTGAGTTAGAGTGGAGGATACACACACGCGCACACACACGCACACACACACACACACACACACACACACACACACACACACACACACACACACACACACACACACACACACACACAACATCGTAAAAATGTTAAAATTGGATTCTACGGACCTTAAAATTTGAGTCATTTACCAAAATCTCGATATGCGATTTTTAGCATGATCCCTATACCTCCCTTACCAAGGGTAGTGGGAAGAAAAATGTATTTTATCACATTCACGCGCTGTTCGAAGACTGTCCTGTTAATTTGGATCCTAATATAGCTCTTGGTCGATTATGACGGATTTTTTGAAAGACTTAAGGCAAGCACGCCGTACTAAACCATTCGGTATTGACCATACTATCATCATCCAGGACTACATTTGTAACATGGTCCAGTAATATAAAAAAAATCTTATTGTTACGGCTTTTTCACGAACTAGTGTTGGAGCAGACTCATTTTGGAAGACCCAAACAACCGACTGCTACTTTTTTCGGGGAATCATGTTTGGACAAAAGTAAAAAATATTCCGAACTACATAGTCACATATTAAATAAATAAGTGTATCATAGGGCTTATTCTGTAACTCAGTGGTTAATTTTTAACCACTTGTTAAATTTTTTAACCAATCAAGTATGTTGACATGTAACAAAAAAGGGATTTTTAGTTGTTAACTCAATATCTTTTGGATAAAAGTTTTAACCAGCGGTTAAAAATTAACCACAGGATAGGGCCCCATATCAGCTATTATCCATTTCTGGGTGTACCGTTGAGGGCGTCACCTCACGGACTTTCAAAGGTGTCGAGAAAATAAGCACCACCGGAGTATCTTTTGTACTATTTGCAAATTGGAAATAATTTCATGTTTAACGTCGGATTCGAACCCAGGCCACCAATATTCTTCTAATACACTCAACCTCGCAACCCCTATTATATTGTTTCTATAATAAAGCATTTATACGTACCATTCAAAAATTTAAAACCATAGTAAATAGAGTCTATGATCCAGACGGCCTCTTTCTTATTCCAGCTTATTATGCTCCTTATCCAGCTTATTAATCATTATCTTTAAAATGAAAAATGAAACCAAATGTTTTCGTCCTCACAAAATGAAAAATCCCAAAGTTTTAACGAGTCCCCCGGGAGCCTGTGTTTGATTAATCGTTGGTCTTGTGATCTTTCAGAGAACACTGGTCTAACTAGAAGTAATTATCATAAAGTGGCAAGCGGTGGAATGTGAGGTTTCACTCAAACTCATAGTGTACCCTAACTGAATTCCAATTATTGCAAAGTGCACCAAGACAAGACGCCAGGTAGCATACAACTTGCTAATGGAATTTAACGGAAAATGTCCCTCTAATATCAAATGTTACACAGAATTAGCCACTATGGTTTCATAATTATTTCATATTAAGTGGGAAATATGTAATATCAACGAGAAACTGTAATGTCGTACTATATAAACTTTTGAGAGTCTCTGTGGAAAACTGGGACACGTATCCTTCTGATTATAAAAATAATTTTAGTGAAGAAAACGAAACAAAGTTCATTTGGAGAAAAAATGAAATGATCAGTAACATAACAAAAATGTAATGTAACCTCTGACTATAAAGGTGGATTCATGCAACATTCATTTTAATTTCATTTTCATTACATTTTAATTCTAAAATGTTAAAATAATGAAAATCAGTGGACGTGTTTATACAAGCGCATTATTCATTATAACTACATGTTCATTACATTAGTACATTTCAAAGTTAAACAACTTTTAACTTTTCATTACGTTTTCACTAGAAATGTAGTGAATAAGAAAACTGCGCATGCGCGAAGAACAAAGTGACAGCTATTTTAACATTTTAAGTAAACGACAAACTGATATTGTTAATGAATTTAGTTATAATAAAATATATAATGAGTACAAAAACAAAATAGCCAAAGATAATGTGCGGACATCTATTTTAGTATACACAGATATAAAATTACTTAGTGAATTTGTATGAACACCCTACTTTTTTAGTGAAAATGAAATAAAAATGAATGTTGCATGAATCCACCTTAACTTAACCTAACCTGTAACATATAACCTGGACACAATATTCATATTTAGTGATTATTTATGTTACAAAATATGGACATTAATAAAAACTTTTTCTAATAATAATACTAACATGTAACTTTTAGAATGTGTAGAATTATATAGATTTCTTATTTATAATTTTAATTTTACTCAACGTTTTCTCAACTTCTAGATTTAGTCACATACTTTTCCTTAGAGCCCATCATTTAAATTCATAAAGATATCTGTAGTGAAATAGCTATTTATGTCTTTAGTTGTAATTGCAAACTTCGTTCGTTTGGCAACACGTCATATGCGAAAAACACAATTTTGCAGCGAATCGCAAATAAGGTCTTTTCTAATTTCGTTTAAAGATTTGCAAGAAAAAAGAATAAATAATTGCCATATCTGAAATTATCTATCATTTTTTCACACTATTGATAAAATAATATGAAAAAGAACGTGAATTTTAAATACAAAATGATAAAAAAAGTTAATATTTTTAAAATGAATTAGAAACAGTTATTTACAAAATTTATAAAATGAATATTATTATTCCATTTTTTTTTTTTTTTGTTTAAATATGCCTGCTAAGCACTCAAAAGTAGTTACATCTTTTCCACGTCTGGAATTTTATGACACTTATAACATTTGTACAACATTAAGCTAGCTACATAAAACTTTTTCATGTAAAAACCTTTTTCAATATTTTCTGGCACTTATTCGTAGATTCTTTTAAAATGAAAAATTTCAATTACAGAGTTTCATGAACGAATATTATTAGTATTACTCATATTTACTTCAATGACAATAATTTTTATTTATTCATAAGACTACATCTGAACTTTGAATGTGAATGTCTTCATTATTTTATATCTTCCCTAGATAATTAACTTCTTCCAGTCAATCCTATTTTGAGTTAGAATATGTGGCAGTCTTTTCGTGGACCTAGTGTTTTTCTTTTGAAGTATTTCATC
This sequence comes from Harpalus rubripes, assembly GCA_963082715.1. Taxonomy (NCBI): domain Eukaryota; kingdom Metazoa; phylum Arthropoda; class Insecta; order Coleoptera; family Carabidae; genus Harpalus; species Harpalus rubripes. The sequence goes on along the minus strand of OY720449.1, from coordinate 31,588,282 downwards.
AATACACTTGTCCCATGTTTTTCTCTAGCTTTTTCCTTTTCTACTTCATTGATGTTTTCCAGATAACTTCTGCTATTTTATCCTTAACATTCCAATCCTTTACAGATATTTTTATTTTATTTTCTTATGTACTGACGTGACGTTTAACGTTGTTGAAATTGTTTCATTCTTAATTTTAACTATCCTTGATGTTCCTATTTTATGTCTTTTTAAATCTACGAGTATATTTTGCTGACTTTTTCTGCAAATATAATATGATATTATGTATAGGTATAGGCGGTCACGAGCCTGACTGCGTTATGTGACAAATTGGGGATCTGAAGGCTCGGTTTCAAAGCCTGTGGTATCAACTTAAAAAAATATTTTCGATTTTCACATCCGCACAAATGACCTTAATAACATTGTTTTGGAACATGCGAAAATATAAATTTTGCAGTTTATTTTTTCAAATTAATTTTAAATAATACTGAATTTTTCGAGTGACGATGATCACATTTTACATAACTGTTAAATTACGATTTACGATTCCAAAGTTACAATTTTTATATGGACGCCACAGAGAAAAAGTTATACAATAAATTGAAAAGAGAATTTTTAACTTTCCAACAATGTAAAACGTATCTGAATTCATTTGTTGCAAACAGCAAAAAACAATGGTTGTCACAAAGAAACATTTGTTTCATTGCCACCATTGTTTTTGAAAATAGATAAGTTAAAAATCGTCTGATGAAAAAAATCAATAGTTCAACTTTTCACTATGGCATCCATTTAAAAATCGTAACTTTGTTATCATAACTTGAAGTTAAATAGTACCTCGAATTTATTTATTTAATGACAGTGAATGAATTTTTTCGAATAAGAAAAACACGGCTAGAATGGCCTTCTAACGAGGCCATTGTTCCACATCTTTTCTGATTCTCGAGATCACCTTGTTGGGCATGTTATCCTGGTATTCTGAATATCTTGTACAGAGTTCTTTTAGTTATATTTTTGTAGTTCATATAGTTTGTATGTTATAAGTAACATGCATTTTATGTTTGAGTACATGGAATTCTATTTTCCTATTGCTGATTTTTCTTCCTCTATTTCTCTTTTAATTTTATTTTATATATGTTCAAACTAGTTTCCTTTCTACAATAATGCCGTTCTTTGGTGAGACTGTCGATGTACTTCCACACCCTAAAAGTGAAGTTTGGTCCTAAAAAAAGATTTGTTTTTGAGTACAAACAAAAGTAAATATAGTAATTACTGGCGCTCTAATCTCTTTGACCTTCAGTTATGACGTCTCATTTGTGACGACAGAAATGGTATATTTCTCTAAAAAATTAACAACAATTAGCAAACTTAACACACAAAAATCACGCTTGAAAAACTCGGGCCAAGTTTTGGTTCCCAGGATCAGGCATGATTGGAACATCAATGCAGGAATATAACGGATTAAATAGCGTATATTTTACTATATTGAAAAAGCTGTGAAAGGAAAAAGCAAATTTGAGGCTAAATTAAAAGTTAATATAAATTCTTTACAATTTATTTAAATTTCTACCTCAATCATTGGTGTCATTAGAAGTCCGTAGCGATTATGTCACCGTAGATTACTTTCTACTAGATATTTCTTGCTAAGTTCCGATTTATTCTGCTAAATGTAAAAACAAATGATTTTGTGTACATGAGAGTATGTCAGTTTTTATAAAATCGTAGGTGTGTTAATATCGATGTTACCGTTGTATATAGTACACATATTGTTTTTGATGGTTTATAAATTTTACAAGAAGGTACAAAGTGTATAGTATGACTAGCGAATGAGAGTTGACGTTTAAATTATTTTATAGATGCGGTATCTTTTCACATTCAGATATGATACTTTTGCAAATACCCATTCAAATACTGGACTAGGAAATCCTAGAAATACATTAGCATATATTGCTCAATAGATGGTTGACTACAGTACCTGCAAGATAAGCAATATAGCGGAATAACAAGACAAGGGTTCATTTAAAATATTTCATCACTCACTGTCATCCATCTATTTTGGGTACAAATATGCTAATGTATTTCTTGCAAAAATTCTAATATTTCAATAATAATAATAATAATATTTTATTTATTCAAATAGCACAATCGTACAAGAATAAGTCACAGAATTATGTTACATAATTAACAAAAAAAATTATTGATATTGTAGTATGCTTTATCTAACAGAAATAGTTTTAAAGATTGTTTATATTTGCTCATTGGTATATCTTTAATATTTTTGGGTACATTATTATAAATTTTTATGAGATTATTTAGAACTCCTTGGTGAATAACGAATATATTAAATCCATATTTAGTTCTCCTATTGTACTCGTGTATCCTCAACATATCTTCAAACGGGGTTTCGATTTTTTTTTTTTTTTTTTTTATAAAAATGGCAGCTTCTAGAATATATAAACTCGGTAAAGTTAATATCATGTATTTTTTAAATAAGTTTACACAATGTTCTCGAGGGCTAACTCCACTAATTATTCATTTTTTTGAATTTTAAAAATATTTTGAGCGTTATGAGAAGAGCCCCAGAAAATAATTCCAGACATAAGGTTTGATTGTATCCATAATAGATGTTGAGCAAAGTTTCAGTGCTAACTAATGTTTTTAGGTATCTCAACATGTAGATATACTCGTATTTATTAATTTTTTACACAGGAACTCTGTATGAATGTTCCATTTTTTTTTTTCCATATTCAGTCCTAAGAACTTAATACTGCCCAAGAAGTGCAGCTATTCAGATTTTTCTAAATTTTGATTCAGTATTGTTAAATTATTTGAATAATTACCAAATTTTATTTCTTGTGTTTTATCTGTGATCATTTTCATATTATTATCGACGAACCATTTTCAAGCGATGAGAGAGAACTTTGTATCGACTTTATCAGTTCAGATTCACTTTTAGACTTGCGCAGAATAGCTGTATAATCAGCAAACAAAAGTATATTATTTGTAGTAGTACATTTTGGAAGGTAATATATAATAATAATAATAATAATAATAATAATAATAATAATAATAATAATAATAATAATAATAATAATAATAATAATAATAATAATAATAATAATAATAATAACAATAATAATAATAATAATAAATAAAATATATCATCACGGCATATTACCCATTGTTGGGTGTGCCAATCTGCTTTGTATGCAGATATCGGTAATGATGATGACATATTTGTACCGTGCGGGCGTTTACCAGGCGTCACCTCACGGGCACTCATTGCTGGCGTGGAGAGTGCACCACAGGGGTCAATTTAATAATAATAATAATATTTTTATTTGTTAAGAAGTAGAGCGTCATACAAATAGAAAGACAACATTATAATAATTGTAAGATTCATACATAAAATATATAAATAAATTGTGTGAATACATTTCATAGATTTAATATAAAGGCTCTTAATTTCAGTGCAGTTTTGACATAGTTGCTTATATCCATCATGTTCCCTCTGGTTGGTGTGCTAAGCAGACTACTGATGGCATTTTCTGGAAAACAGGAAGTTTTATATTTATTCAGGAATTTGTTGCGGACAGGATTTTGGAAGGTCATTTATGTAAATTATAAATAAGAGAGGACCTAAAATGGAGCCTTGGGGGACACCTCTTGTTGTAGTTTTCCATTCAGAATAAATAAAATTATTTTGCTCATTTGTTTCTATTTTTACTCTCTGAAGTTTATCAGAGAGATATGATTTTAATATGAAAAGAAATCTATAAAATAATTTAAACGTCAACTTTCATTCACTTGTTATACCATACCGAAACGTCGGTTGTATAAGAAAATGAATGCTGAATGATTGAAAATTCGAGTAATTGTTAACACCTAACAAGCGACAAATTTGCCACATTCAAAATATATTTTATTTCGGTTTCAATGAAGATTCTTTTTCGGTTGTTAATTTCTGGTTTCTACAAATGTACATGTCATAGTTAATGCGCTCCATTTTATGCGCAATGTAACATATTGTTGAAATAGATCTTTCTTTGATGTCGAAAAGGTAACTAGATGCCATTTAATCCTTATTAGTCCAAGTGTTTAATATGCAAATAAAGTAAGAGCCAGTTGTTTATTTAGGATCCAATGAAACATGCTTTTACATTGATGATGAAGCTCTTATACGGAAGGACATACTTTCACCTCGCACGCAATTAACTCAGTAAAAAATTAATACAGAAGGGATTAAAATCTTTTTGTATAGTTCCTAAAAGGGTTACATTATTATTATTGTTGTTATTATTACTGCTTCTTAAAAACGATCGTTCCTTTAACGTGTTTTTACAGTCTTCCGCAAAAAATAATCTGTTGCGACTGACAAAGATGAATTTATAATCCGGAAGTCACGAGATATATTTTAAATTTATTCAGTCAATCTGATTAAAAACACGACAAACTGTGAGATGCCACAACAAATTAATTCTTTCTCCGTCATTCATAAATCATCCACCAAATTATATTTTTTTTAAGTTAAACAAAACGACAACCAATTATAATGTTGAATACATTTGGAAGATGGCTCATATCATTTGTACAATTGTAGCAGTTATGAAAATTATTTTAAATTATTAATCATTTGTTTTCTTTCAATTTACATATTTAAGACGGGAAATTATCTGATAAAAATATTGTCTGAAATATGCGTGGGAAGAAATTTAATTTTCGGCATTACAGGAAAAAAATGTCTATTGTATTTAAATTAAATTTTGTAAATTTCTTAAACACGAAAATTATTTTCCAACAAGTTGATGTTTTAAAATCTTCGAATGGAATGTTTCTGAAATTCTTGGATATTCAATTAAATTTGTTTGGCTTTCAAATATGTATACTAATATATATTTTATTTTATCCACAAGTATAATGGTTTAGTTTGATTATGCTTCAAAGTTCACGACTTTGGAAGTAGATAATTGAACCAAAGTGAATTTAAAAGTTTTATCATTTGCCATAACTTAATAAAGACAATTTTACAAAGTGTCAGTGTCCGCCTTTTTCTATATCACGACTACATCATTTCTCACCACAGATTTTCATCTAGGCTTAAAATATCTTCAAATGGTTAAATATGTTTTTTAAAGTTTAATGGGTTCAATGTTTGAACGTCATTAACATCAAACTAGTTATTTCAGATGTCTGCGGTTTTGTGGATATGTGGCTGAAATAGGAAATGGTTATCCAACCAATCTGATCTTGGTGTGTGTGTATGCAGTGTGTGTATCCTGTGTATCGATTGGGGAAAACAATTTCTGAATTCTGTGTAACCGTCTCGGTATCGCGGGGATTTAAAATGTGTTTTTCATGAGTTCCGCTGCTACTCGCGGTTTCCTTTAAAACGGAATTATTTACTTGTCTTTTAGGGCCGCCGCCGCCACGAACGCTCTAAGAACTTAATTCCGCTTATTTTTTATCTTTGTTTGTCTCTTTGTTTCCCGACAGTTTTATTCTGCATGCTAGGATCGCGGGGCCACTTTCAGTTTATTTTACTACTTAATTTCTTTCTTTGCGATGCGAATGCGATCCTTCCTTTCAAAAGAGAAACTTTAACGGTTTGCTATCAATTAAACATGAACTGCGTTCATTCCACACTTCAACTTTCAAATAACTATTTCTCTATTTTCTTTCGCCTGTTATATTTTTGTTTAAATTTCATTTCCAACGTGCCAAGAAACAAAGTTTAAAAGATTATGAGGTTACTCCTATTAGTTATTTATGGTTATTGTATAAATGTGTAAAACAAACGGAAAATTTTGTAAACGAAGTGTAAATTGATTGTACTAATCTCCACGAGTTCATAAATCATCTTTACTCTCGACTCGTATACAAAAAATTTCCAACACCTAGCTTTTAAGTAAGTAATTTGATTTAATTCCCTAGTGACTGAAGAACATTTTATCCTTCCTCATAATTTTGGAACGAGATTTCAGTAGATAAAGTGACTTTATAATAAGTAAGTTTTGAAGAAAATATTTGATTTAAATACCGAAATTGACAAGATATTATACATACCATATATATTGTGAAACTACCTCAAGGGCTAATTTCATAACCGTTCAGGTAAATTTACGTCTAAAGTACCTTTATTTAATTATATCAACAAATCCGAATCAGTTTCCATATTCTTATAACATTATATTCATTGCTGTCAAAAATCGCACTGCATTTGTTTTTATTTTATTTTAAAATGTTTCGTTTCAAATTGTTTACATCAAAATTAATTAAGAAATTTTGGAAAAAAAATGCAATTTGGAACTTTTATTGCCATTGATACTGTACTGTGGAGTGTGGAATGAATTCTTATAAGAAATGTTTTAGAAATTACTTAATCCGTTAGTTTATCTACCGTTAAGAGTGAGGCTGTTTGTTTTTCCTGTTCTCTTTAACTTGATTTTTCAATTTTGTCCTGGTGTTTTTTTTTTTCATATCACCTTCAATTTTATCCGCCAAGTACTTCATCCAACACCACTCCATCCATACCCTTCTTTTCGCTGCAGTCGTCATTTCCTCTTGATATGTTTTTCTTGGTTTCTTCTCTTTCCCGGTACTCTTGTGTAATATAATTTTTTCTTGTTACCTTGTTCTCCCCAAATCTTAACACATGGCCTTGCTATCTCAATTGGTTTCTTCTATCAAATATTCAAGTGGTTTTGTGTGACCGTAAACTTTTTATTTCTTATTCTGCCTCTTCTAGTTTTTCCTTCGCTGCACCTTAGAACCCTAAACTCCATAACTGTTAATTTACTTTTAATCTTTACTTTTAGTAGTCCATGTTTCACTGCCTTATGTTAGAGCTAGAGCATCTTTTTGAAAACATTAAGTTTGCCGTCCTTTAGAATTTCTCCCTTTTGAAATAATAATGAAAATAAATCATTGGTATGTGATAGGTTAGATTTTAGAAGCACAAAATATCAAAATAATAGTTCAATTTATGTTGAGGTGTAAATACTGCTGAGCGATAGCTAATCAGAAAACTATAACTTTTAGTTTAGTTCGATTCCTGTCAACCGACATTGTGTGATTTATCGTATAAAAATAAATACAGCTACTTGTATTTATCACACTCGAATGCTATAAGCTGGCGACTTATACATCTTAAATAAATGTAGCAACATGGCTGAAATCCAATCGACAGTACGGCAGTGATAAAAACATTGCGGCTCGGTGCGCCATGTTGGAAAGAGTAAACGGCCCACAGCCTGTATACAAGCCCTAGATAGAGAATTACAGAATAATCTGTTCCACAAATTTAAGAGTTAGCTCTACTCATTCTGACAAATTCACTAGTCTCGTTAACTTATTATGTGGATACATAAGATGCTATTGTTGTTTTGTTAATATGAAAATATATGTTGCAGTAACAGCATTATAAATGAATAATTAAATATATCATCACGGCATGTTACACCTTTCTGGGTGTGCTAATCTTTGTACACATATTTCGGTAATGATAACATATTTGACCGTGCGGGCGTTTACCAGGCGTCGCCTAACGCGACTTATTGCTGGCGTGGAGAATGCACCACAGGGGTCAATTTTGTGCCATTTAAAATTCGAAATATTTTGAGTCGGTCAGAATCGAACCCGGGTCCCCAGATTCACGACCAGACAGTCAGGCACGTTGCGACGAGACCCCTCCAGTAACAGCATTATAAATTCAAATATAAGTCACCCGATAAGTTTATTAGCAAATGTGAAACCAAATATATGAAAAATAAGATACCGGCAAAGTATCAGTGACACTGACAGAAAATAACGCTATACGCAATATAGGCATGGCTATATGAATCAAGTTAATATATCCGAAATAAGAAATGATCTTACGTTAAAGTAACAATATTGTCAAATAGAGCATAATTTTAAAATGCATATCGTGACAATAGAAACGATATGAATTTTTCAAAATGGTATAAGCGTATTGTATAATATCCATCCTTATCTCGTTTACACCTTGCCAATACAAATGTGAGAGAGATAAACGTATGCCAACATCTTTAAAAAATTAAACTGTGCCTATTTTAAAAATCATAAATAATCATCTCATTAATTTCAAATAAGATTAAATACATGAAATTAATATTTTAACTATTTTTGTGTAATAAATAAATAAACGACTAGTCAGATTCGAGCATAAATCATTTTCAAATCGTAATCTTTTTTATCAGCGCTACATTTTCTTGAGCTGTTTTGTTAATCCACTATTGGAAAAGTTCCTTCGCTGGCGTGAACTTTGACTGGTGAGGAAATATGGAGCTTTTTAACGGTTATCCATTATGGTTAAGATAAAAGTTTCACTTACTGGAGCAAAAAGAATGTTGCGTTAATGGTTCCACCGGATTTACTACAAAACCAATAAAATTTTACGAGTGGGCTGAAATTTCACTTTTCATTCGCTTTGTACTATGAAAAATGTCCGTGTTCACAGATCTAAATCCATAGAACCAACGGGGAATTAAAATTTATAATATCCACATTCACATCATATACGTCTGTTGTCTACGCCTTCGTGCTTCATAAAATTAGACTGCTAGAATTCATATTTCAGTTCTACACAGCTTGAACATTTAATTTTAAAATCAGAGGAATTAAAAATTTATTATTTAGTAATTAAATTTTAGGATTTAGGAAAGTGCACACTACGCCCTGATTGCTATTAATTAAAAAAATTACGCGTGGGTTCTCTAATTCTAAATGCCAACAGCGATATCGTTACAAACTTTGCAACTAAATAAACAGAAATATTCGTATATTAAATTCATTTTAAATCAAAATACTTTCTACCATCAGATACAGATTGGAACTATTATTTTTACCGGATTCTAATGGCCGGCGCCAATCTTACCTGTCAGTTATGTGTAACGTCTAGTGCGTCTAGTATTTGGTTCCTATTTAAATATTTAATATAAAAATCTTGTGAGTATATTTACCTCCGTTATTACTTCTACCTTCTACTATTGAAAAAATTAGTAACAATAAAATGCTTACTTAAAAAGAAAATTACAAAAATTGAAATGACACAAAAAAGTTGTTATAATCATTGTACAATGTTTTTGCTTTATTATAAATATATTGACCGGTAAGTGTTACCACGAGCTTGTTTCAAACACCGGTGTCAACTAGCACCAACGACTTGGCACACACTTTAGGGCTGTTAACAAAATCAGTGTTGCCAAAATACTGCTTAAACTAAAAATGTACTGACAGCCATATTCAATAAATTAGGCTGCATTATTTTAAATTCTTTACCCTATAATACTTATTTCACAATGGACGTATGCGTAAGAATAACATAAGCGTAAAGTTGAAGTATAGTATTCATCTATGGTAGCGTTCACAATGATCCCACGTATTTCTTACGCTTATGTAGGTGCGTAAGAGGTCCGTAAGAAAAACATAAAATCCAACTTTACTTTTTCTTACGGACAAACCGAATTACCGCGCATGCGCGTGAAATGTCAAACCCTCTAAACAACTAAACAAGTTGACTTGTGATAGTTTGTATTGATCATCATCATTTATACTCGTATAATTATGGATATGCAATTATGATTGACTAATTTATATAGAAGCTATGAATGCTTGTATAATAAATAGGATAAAAATTATAAAGATGTTCTTAAGAAAGAGAACATATGGTCAGAGATAGTAGAATCTGCAATACATGTATAAAAAAGCTGTGAATGATAGATAATAAACTTTGAACTAAAATACCCTATGTTAATTACCAACATTTTCCTAAAATAACTAAAATCTTAATTTTTACGTCACGTCCATTGTGAACATACGTAAGATTTTTATAATTTTTATGTTACGTAGTCCTTACGGCTATTGTGAATCTAGACTAAACAAGTCAAGAAACAAATCATATTAAACAATTTTATATAATAATAATAATTATATAGCCATATTCAATATATTTGGCTGCATTATTTTAAATTATTAAGTCAAATTATTTATCCTACAAACAAGTCAAGAAACAAATCATATTAAACAATTTTAAATAATACCGGTAAATTTATTGAATATGGCTGTCAGTACATTTTTAGTTTAATCAGTATATTAGCAACACTGAAATTATTTAAACAACCCTGAATTATTATATATGCCAAGTCGTTGACATGGTTCTATATTTGAAAATGATTGATTACGATAAATAAAATTCGATTACAATAAATAAAAGTATAGGAGTATTATAATTGTAGTAAATTTTAATTGTTGTAAATGTTAAATTGGCTAAGATGTGTACTCAAAAGTACAACCAATAAAACCGACAATTGTAACAACAGCAAAGAAGTCAGGCACGGGGTTATTTTAATTTCCAATTCCATTTATTGCAGACGGAACATATCTCCCCTAGGTATTGTTTGAGTTGCCTAATGCTTTGAGGCGGTCCTGATCGTTTTTCTATTATTTAACATTTGTTTTTATTTATTGCTTTTACATATATTATTGTATTGTTTATATCAATCTGCTTTAGCTCGAGCAAAGCTTATGGTCAATCCGCCCTTATTCGTATATGTAAAGTTTATAGTTTATGACAAATATGAGCTGACATTTTGCTTGATAAATTTCTCTAAGAAACTTGACTATGTTTATCTTCTGCTCGTTAGACTAAAGGTACTGGAACTAATGACATCACTTTATCAAATTTTAGACGTACGAATGTTCTACATATTCTGCAATGATGTTTAGACCTGGTCTCGACTTTAATTCGCATCCATTTATCATTTCTAAAAAAAATTAAATGAAGTGTTATCAACTTTTGTATATAAGACTAAATTAAGCATACTTCTTCTGTCACATTTGAAAGCATTGAAGTATAATTTCACGTTCCGTGTCTCTAATTTGGAGTTTTTGTGAAACCGTCGATTGAGTATTTTAATTCTGAATTCCGTACGTCATTGGTCCCCGACATCGGGCGTGAAAGCGCATGGACTTCCGTTTCCGCTTTTCAAAAGCTCACTCGATCAGTCTACGCGGATTTCCCATCATTTTCCTCCGAGGTTTTCACCTCTGGATGTTTCGTTTCATTTCCACAGTTTTCGTTTAAAATAATGGCTGCCTGATAAGCCAACCGCTAATTTCTGCTGATTAACGTGGTTATTTCATTAAAGTTTTATTCCTAACCTAGAATTTCTAACCAAATTAATTACTTAGTAATTATACATCCATGACACACGCTATAGTTTGCAGAGTATTTTTCTAATTATAATGTTATCTGGTTCATCTGAAGTTTTCCATTTTCGAAAGTATGCCATGAACATGATTGAAACTAATTATGCTTAGTTATAATTAAAATATAAATAGAATGACACGTCTTTTGTACAACTTTAAATACATGTCTCGTTTTATACCAGATTTATAAGAATTACGATTATTATCTAAACAAAATTGTATCTATACTTATTTAGTTACTCAAGAAGTTAAATATGCTCACTTTTTGATAAGCAGTTATTCAAAATACCAGAATTTTTTTATATTATTGGATACTCGTTAGCATGCTGATTCCAAATTTCGATCATATTTCGTTCTTGTACATTTGGTTCACAGTTATATGGATTTTTTAATTACAAGTTTAATTGTGTTAATTAAAATGTTCAAATCCCTGAAAAACACCTGAATATCGAAAAAGATTCATTAGATTTATTTTGAGGTTTTAACCATTTTTAGAAATTATTATTCTTTTATTTGTACAAATTGAATCAATTGTTTGAAAATTATGAGATATTGGTATACTTACGTAATTTTGTAAGTAGAATCATATGAAAATGTCTCCAAATTATGTAGGACACAGGTATCTAAAATATAATAAAATAGTTCTTATTTTTTTGCCCAAAATTGGAGATACATACGAATATGTGACTTTCTGGACACGTGACTCACAAATGAATGGAAACACCAACTTTGTGAGATCGTCTAACGATCTACAAACAAAATTTTATAAATAATCGATTTTTCAAAATTTTCAAACGTGTGCGATCAAGAAAATACAATAAACAAACATTTATTCGAAAGTTAAACGTTTTTAGCATTTTTCACAAAAAATACAACTATATTCTTTTTTGAATATCTTTAAACTTATTAAAAATGCAGTTAAATTATATTATATATAAAAAACAAAACTAACAAGAAAAATACATTTTTTATATTTTGCGTTCATAATGAAGTCATTACAATACGCAATTGCGTATCGTAATGACCTTCATTTCGATACGCAATTTTTTGTTTTAGACGGTTGGTACTAGATGACGTTTCTTTAACCCATTTTTACGTAATTTACTTTTAGTTAATTGACAATTCATTTTAATAATATAATGTCGAAATTATTATTATTTTTTTTATTTAGGGAAGATTATTTTCTTGAAAATGTACAATTGGTTACAAATATAATCACAAATTGAGTAAGTAAATGTTATTGTAGAAGGCGCAAAATATAAAAAATAGTATAAAGAACTCATTTTATGACTTTCTTTCGCACTTGTCAATTAGAAAACTCGCTAACGCTCGTTTTCTAAATTTTGACGCGTGCGAAAAAAACATGTCTTATAAAACACGTTCTTTAATATACTATTCTGAAATATTTTAAATTTAAATTAAGAGAGTTTTCCATTTATATATTAATTGCGAACTTTTTTGTTCATTTATACTTTTCGAGTGAATTGAACCTTTCTAAGTGCACGCTTTCTTGCACTTACTATGATCGTCAGTTCTTGCCAGTGCAGTCTGTCAAATTCTTATATTTTAAGTTGCAAATATAGTATGTGTCTAATTTTATGTAGTAATATCCATTGCTACTTAGTTTAAATTAAAATTCCAACAATTTTTAATTAATCACTTTTTAAGTATTTTTAAAATGAAAGGTACGTACCTATTTCACTATGGAAAATAAAATATAATCATAGACATTCTGGGCACTCTGTAGACATGGGCATAGTGTAAGGAGGCGAAAGTCCTTCTTCTCCTGATGGTAAAAACCCAAATATTAAACATGACAAAAAGGGCCAAACAACATTTTAATGTGATTCTGTCACTATCACCCCAATTCTGTAACAAAGTTTCTAACTCTTCGCAACATTGCTACAGCGCATAACGAATAATAATTGCGAACACTAAATAAAACATGAAAATGACAGGTTTTACATTTATTTCTATTGGTTATAATTTTTAGCAACGTTGCTAAAACAGTTTTAAATTAAATTTAAGTACGTTATTTTTCGTGAGTTTGTACACATGTATGCAAATTTTTAAATAAGTTTACCAGCCGTGAGCTGAGATATTTGAAAGAAAAATAGACCAAAAATACATTGACAATGGCAATATGTGAATAGTGTCTCAAAAGGAAGGTTTTTCGTAGGAACACATAAGAAACGACAGATTTGTGCAAAAAACTACCTAACGGCTGTTCAAGTAACATTTTATACATGAGTGTGAAAAAACGTCCAGTTACCAACTACTTTTTTGAAAGAAGGAAAATATGTAATTTTCGATGGAATTTTTGTATTTATTAAAACATTTATATACAGGTGTAACCCCAAAACCGACCATCGCCATTATTTTCTTTATTATTATAGTTACAAAAAAACACTTATAATAAAATTGTAAGAGACCAAGGGGGACATCCCATTAGAGAAGAAAATATTTTTTAAACCAGTGGTTCTCAAGTTACATCACAAAGTTATATTTTTTTCAAATGGGATTATACTATCTTTTTATGCCTATTCGATAGCGTATTTTTTTCTGAATTCATCCATGTATTAGTTTTATATCCTTACATAATAAAAATATTAAGAAAAATCCAATTGAAAATTAAATAAATTTTATTTATTTGCTAATATTTGTTTCGTTTCAATTTAAACTTTTTACTTCCTTGTACGAAGTAAAGGAAGTATTGTAATCGCGAAAAATTTTGGTTTTGAGATTTCAACGGAAATATCCATTTTGACCATCCCTGAATCCATTTTGACTAATTTCGTCGTGACATCTGTACGTGCGAATGTATCTCGCATAACTCAAAAACGGTAAGCCGTAGAAAGTTGAAATTTTGTATTTAGGACATCTATAACATCTAGTTGTGCACCTCCCTTTTTGGTCATTACATACTTTCTAGAAATGGTACTTTATTTGAAGCCTATAATAGATTTTAATGAAAAACTATCTTAAAATATAATCTAACACTTTACATATTTGGTATATAAGACTTTTATGTCAATTGGAATAACATAGTGGATTTTGGTTAAAACAGGCTAACCGGAAGTGACATATTACCTGAAGTTGTTAACAGTTTTTCTTCAATAAAATGATTTCATTTTGATTTTAGAAATAAATGCTTCAAATAAGAGTTTTAGAGAATTAAATTCTGCGTCTAGCACATCAAGTATTATTAAATTAGCCCTTCGTATAAGCGAGATATGTATATTTAAAACTTATATAATGTAATGAAGCTTGCTATGGATTAGGACAAAAAATAACAAAAAAATAAAAAATATATGCTAATGTCAAATTACGTCAAATACGTGCAATTTTATACTTGGGTCTATACTTCATATTGGTCTTGTGTACAAGGAAGTCGTGTGGTGTCCACATCAGATTTTTTTTCATACGTAGCATACTAAAACTATAAAAACTATAAAAGTGAAATTTATTGAAATTTCAATTGAAGTTTTTCAATATTTTTATTATGTAAGGATATATGTATTTAATTTTCTTAATAATCCTAAACTATTAAAAATTTAAAATATTTATTTTTATGAATTATTTTACTAGGATAACTTCCTCCCCTAGGAAATTACGTCACGATGTCCATGTCTGTACATTATAAAATTTACCTATAATTGTTCATTTTTAGTAATTTGAAGATATATGAAAAGAAATCATCGATTCTAAACTAAACTTCTAACCAAGATTTCAACATACCCCTATACACTTTTTTATATCTTAAAAATCGTTTCCAGAAACATAATGACAATATATCCGCTTGAAAACAATCTATAAACGCTTATTCATTTCTGTTATAACAAATTCATTTAGTGATTTAATAATTGAGCGACAAACCTCATCTGAGTGAATGCAGTAACTTCAAATCAAATGCTGTGAACATCGCGGCGGAGTAACAAGGTACTAACATATTTCATTACCAAAGGAACATCATTTATCAACACACAGCGAGTGGGATAGGCCATTGTGGAGGTGTTGAATATAGCAGCAATTAAGGAAACTTACAACAACGCTCTGTTTGTTCAAGAGAACGAGATGGCAATATTCATGACGGAGTTTGCAAAACGGAGACGCAAGCATTCTGGAGTTTAGCGGATGAAGAGTATACTCTGAAACTATAGTTTGAATTGGATATAACACAAGATAGGTAGACTCGGCGAAAACGTAGATTGTTTTCTTAAGAAATAGAACTAGAAAAAAAGAACAAGTTCCATGATGACGCCACAATTGCTATCTCGAGAACTATAAGAGTTACAAAGTCGGTTAGATGGGCAAACAATTTCTATTTCACAAGACAAATTTAAAAAAAAGAAAAATTATTTTTTGGACTAGTGGTTCTCAAAATAGGAGACAACTTTTAAATTTTAAATAAGATCATACATTTTTACCTTCCGTCACCTTTAGGTAAGGAAGGTATTGTCTTTGGTCAAAAAATTCGATGATGAGCTTTTAATCAATAAGCACGTTTTAGGGTCCCTAGAATACGAATTTACTATTTTTACGATGATGTCTGTATGTGTGTGTGTGTGTGTGTGTGGATGTGTGTGTGGATGTGTGTGTGTGTGTAACAAAATTTTCGTCTGCGATAATTCTAATACTACAGTTACAAAAATTATAATTTTTTCGTGTACTTCTTCGTTACATCCATATGAAGAGCTGATTAGATTTTGGTTACAATTGGTCAACCGGAAGTACCATCATTTGAAGATTTTAACAGTTTTTCTTGAAAAAACTATGTTAAATATAATTTTTTCACATTTGATGTTATTATAAATATTAAAGTATATTTTATTCTCTGTACGATTTGACTGCATTTTATACTTAATATTAAATGGATATAGAGTTAAAAAATTATAAAGAAATTAAATTTCATAAAGTAGCCATAGCTATGAAAACAGCTACTATATTAAGAAAATTCTGATTGAAAGATGTCAGTGTCAAGTGAAATTGACATAGTGTGTTTGTCTTACAATTTTTACTGGAAATATAGGATCTTTTGCTTTCTGTATGGAATTTGTATAAAATACATACAACTGCTTTAAGGTAATGTACAAGAAATAATAATAATAATAAATCTTTTATTTCTGCAGATACATTACACTGTATATAGAAAACGTCACAAAATAATAATTTTCTGTATGAAATTTGCATAAAATACATGCAACTGCGGGAAGGTAATGTACAAGAAATAGAATATTTAATTTAGCAAGGAACTTTCCGTATGAAATTTGTACAAAATACATAGAACTGACGGAAGGTAATGTGCTGGCCACATCAGATTTTTTTATTTATCCATTCGCTAGAGAATTTAATTCTGAATTCAATGATATAATATTTTTATTTCCTTACATAATAATTTTTTTTGACAAAAATGCATGTAAAGTTTCATATTCATTTGATTAAAATATGTCTATAATAAGAGTGTCATGAATGAAAAAAACGAATACGTGTTAATTTTTTTAACGTAGAATTAGATTGCCATAAAAGAAATACATGAATATTTTGTTAAAGTTGACATTTATGATCACTTACAAGTACAAAACATTTACTTCTTTAGGTCAGGGCAAACAAAAGGTACGTTCTATCGGTGTCAGAAATATTCCTACTAGAATAAGAATATTATTAAAGTAATAGAACGCTCAGTATCAAATAACTGTCAAGTAAAAAATAAATACGATAGAAAAGTGGCAGTGGTTAGGTATTATTGTTAGTTAACAACTAAAGACAACTTTGTATATTTATTCTCAATCTTCAAAATGTAGTTATGCAAATATTACAGAGATTATAATTATATAAAAATATATTTAATAATAAAAACGTAAAGGAGGCATTTTTGTTGAGCACAGTCTAATCTGAACATTCACAAATGTAACAGAAAGGTACGCGCGACAGTCGGCTAGTAAAATTTTGAATTTATCTTCACGTTATATATCTTCCTACCAGTGCTTCCAGCTCTGAAGATGGAATGATTCGTAGGAATATTCAGATTTTTTGACGCAAAAGAACGATCATTGCGGTTCTACTAAAAGAAGTAAGAAGATTTCTGACACCGATAGAACGTACCATAAGTCTATGTAATAAAAATAGTATGTAGTCATTTTTTCCATTCGCGGCACTCTTAATATAGCCATATTTTAATCAAATTAGTATAAAACTTTATATGCATTTTTCTCAAAAAAAAAAATTGAATTAAAATCTCTAATAAATGAGCAACTAAAAAATATATGTTCTCGTTTAAAATTAAAAAGCTATGTCCCTTATTTTGAGAACCACTGGCCCAATAAAATAATTTTTCTTTTATATAAATTTGTCTTGTAAAATATAAATTGTTTGCCCATTTAACCATCTTCGTAGCTCTTATAGTTCTCGAGATAGCAATGGTGGCCAATTTAAAATGTAGGTACACCTGTATATATAGTGTCCACATATTCTTTAAAATATTTTCAATCAAAAGTTCTAATAAACTTATGCCCGGTCAAGACAGGAGTACCATTACCATTGCGCATTTAACCTCTTTTAAAGATGACCCTGGAAGATTATGTGTCTTGCTCTCTAATAGACCTTTTAAATTTAACAGCTATCTCTTTCTATCGCTGCAAATAGTAAGTAATACAACTGCCAGTTGGGCTGTCAGACGAAACGTCAAAAATATTGCACTCTCTAAAATATCTATATTCTCGGTTAAAATTTGCATCATTAGACATTTTAACTTCAATATTTGTTATTTGTTTTAATACAGTGTGTTAAAAAAATTCTAACTCAGAGTAGGCTATGAACAGAGAAACGCGTGTCTGATCATTATTGAATTCAAAAGTCAAGTTGTCAAAATTGATCTTGAAATGTAATTTTAAACAGAAAAGACAATAAAGAAGGATACAGTATATTGACATTCGCCGTTTTCTAATTTGTTTCCATTTCTAAAATATGATACAGAAGCTTTGATTTCTTTACAAAAGATTTTTGACAATGCCTTATGTCAAATTGACATTTAATTAATTGACATATGTTTCTTTATACGTAGCCTACTCTGAATTAGGAATTTTTTGAACACACTGTATAATGTTTACATCTTTGACGAACACTGTGTTACCTCAGCATTACTAAACTCATAGTGTGCAGTTCAGTAATAAACTCAGTGACCGTGTGTAAAGAGGAAAGCAAAGCAAGTTTCTATATTAGATTGAAGTATTCTTTCTTTCTGTGTGTATTGATTGGATGTTTGTTGAAGTCAGCGTTTTGATGTTTGATATTGTGCTTTACTTGCCCCTGACCGTGTTTACAAAGGAAGGAATATCGCGAGCTTTCAGTTCCGTTCCTAGCGTGATAGATCTGATCCGCATACCTTTGTTTCCTTCATCCTGCATTATAATACCATCGTAGCGATACCGTCGAGCTGTTTGTTTTCTTTCAACATCACCTGTTGGGAGATTTCCAAATTTGTAAACAAGTACTTATCGATGTTGTAGATCCTTCACACAAGCACTAGACTGACAAGTTGTTTCAGTGAAGCGCTAGTTCCATAATATTCAACGAAATTTTCAGATGTACGAACATGTGGGTATTTTAGACGGAACTGTGTGAGGAATTAATAGAGTGTTTTATATCGAGTATAACAAAGTTTAACAATTTATTTCTCAAGTAACTTTGAGTAAAAAAATGTCATATGAACATAACTACGAGTAGGTTCTATTCTTTTTACCTTCCGTCACCTTTATTCGGTGGCGAGTTTTTAATGAATAAGCACGTTTTAAGGTCTCTAGAATACGATTTTACTATTTTTACGAATATGTGTGTGTGTGTGTGTGTGTCTGTAACAAAATTTTCGTCTACGATAACTCTAATACTACAATTCCAAAAATTATAATTCTTTCGTATTCCTCTTCGTTGCATCCATATGAAGAGCTGATTAGATTTTGGTTATAATTGGTCAACCGGAAGTACCCTCATTTGAAGATTTTAACAGCTTTTCTTGAAAAAACAATGTTATATATCATTTTTTCACATTTAATATAAATTTTAAAGAACATTGTATTCTCTACACGATTTGACTCCATTTTATACTTCATATTAAATGGATATAGATTTATAAAATTATAAAGAAATTAAATTTCATAAATTAGCTAGCTATGCTAGAAACAGCTACTATATTAAGAAAATTCTGATTGAAAGATGTCAGTGTCAATTGACATATTCGTAGTATATTCGTGTTATAATTTTACTTGAAATATAGGATATTTTTGCTCGAAACTTTCTGTATGGAATTTGTATAAAATAAATACAACTGTCGAAAGGTAATGTATGTACAAGAAATTTAGAATCTTTTGCAAAGAACTTTCTGTATGGATTTTATAAAAAATACATACGCATTTACGAAAATTCTACCGGTAGATACCGCATCTACTGACTGTGTTCGAAAACACAAGTTGTAAAAAATTACCGTGTTCGAAAATTATACAATATCTATCAGATTTATCTACCGGATTCATGAAGAATCTAATCTTAAAAAAAGGTAGTGATGCGAAGCGCGCGCGTTAAAAGTTTGTTAACTATATTAAATTTCTAACATGTTTCAAATATTCAATTTTTTTATAGGTTATGGATCTATCCTGTTTACCACTTGCGTTCTTAAAATATCGATTCCGGTAGCTATAACCTGATAAACAGCTGTTTACGGGTAACAGTTCACCGGTAGAATTTTCGTAAATGCCTCATATAACTGACGGATTTTTTAGTTAATAAAAATATATGGTTCATATTTATAAAATTATATGTTAAATATATACAAAGTAGTTCGCTTCAATAAAAAAAATCATCATTTTTTCCTTTCACTTATTAAAAACTCTCAGCCAATCTTCCGGAATTCTATCAAAATAATCATGGATTGCACTATTGCAAAATCTATCTCTTCTTCAGACGAACACCTTTTACCTCGTAAATATTTTTTCTACAGTCAATATACAAGGTAAGCATTTGCGCTCTCATTTGTCAACCTCAAATATCACTTTTTCGCTCATGCACAACAAAACAGAACGAACGCACGCTGCCATAACATCTAATGTCAGCAAGTAAACAATTTTTTTTACTGTATATAATAATAGGTTTCTAAACAATGTTAAATTTATTGTGGCGACTGTAGAAAAAATCTTGTGTGTGTGTTTCGAGCGCAAATGTCGATTTCAAGAGAATGCCGCGCTCCTACGTCCCTGGTCTACAACCTCTCAATCGACAATGTGCCATTTTGCGCTTTTTATACACAAATAGCTATTTAATTCAATAAAAAGGTCAAAAGAGGAATATGCCAAATTATGTGAGTATTGCTTCTTTGTTTCATACTTCACAATAAAATTAAGATTAAAATCCCAAACTTAAAATTTATATAAAAAACTTAAAAACAGGATTTCATGTAATAGGTAATTTCACAAATGCTTCATTTCAGAGATAATTCGCATGAAATATTTTTAGTCATAACAATGAAGTATGAATCAATTTTAAAATTTTATTATTTATTAAGTATATAAACCAACGCAAAGATTCGCAACAATAATTTCGCGTTCATTTGGGCAACGAAATTCGCGTTAACACCAAAGCGTTAGTTTTGTGGTAGCATTTGCTACAATGTAGACCACATCAGACTTTGAAAAGGAATTTTTATTGATTGCTTTAGACTTTAAACGATAAACATAATGCCAGGTTTTTATTTGAATACCGCTTTACATCGTATACATATGTACCTATTATTTATTCAAAAAATCAAATCATAAACCACAATTACGACAAAATAAACAATGGATCTATATTTACATAACAAAAATGGACAAAAAATTAAGTATTTTATTACCATTTCCATCTATTTTTCCGTAAATGACATAATGGAATCACTAGCGACGTGAGCGCGAAAACTTCGCGCCAGTGCTGGGATTATGACTTTCTTGTCGCTTTGTACTTTCAGTCGACGACAATTTGGAAAGGAGAAAAATTCGCTACCGCTGCGAATATTTCGCGTTGGTTTGGGAGATCATTAAACCTGTAAACAGAACAAATGCAGTTGCAGAATAATAATTCTTGCAAAGTTGTGTTATTTCTCGAGGCCTGAATATTTTTACATTTAAATTTCACGACAAAATTTCAAATTTATTTCATTCATATAACCAGAAACATTTGCTACTTTTCATTGCGGAAATCTCTGGAAGGACATCTTTTTGAACAAATTTTATAAGAAAAAATTCTGGTACCTACTTAATAATAAAACTATTTTGACTGCGACAGTTACGCTCTTACTCTTCTCAAGCAAATATATCTGAAACGAAGCATTTGCAAAATTTTGCTACTTGAACTGGCCAGTTATTTTTAGGATCTTTATATATTTAAATTTTTAGATTAGTTGTTTAATCTTAGAACATCCTACATGGAAACATACCAAACTAACGGATCGAAAATAGTATTACATTTAAGTACATCCTTCTCACTTTTACATTTATTTGTAACTTCTTTTCAAAATAATTGTTCTCTTGATTGCAATGAAGTGCTTTGTACTTAATTTCCCGATAATTCTTTAATACTTTTTGTTTCTGTGCAATAAATTGTTAGGTTTTAAAGAACTTGGAAATAGAAAAAGGTTTGTCCTCATCAGTCAGTATTTCCTTTAAAGAAGATTAACAATTGCTATATCAACGTTTCCAATGAAACAAAGTTCAATATAAAAATCCTGAAACTCCAGCAATTCCACGAAAGCAGTTCTAGAAAAAGTTGCGGAAAATAAAACAATTATTGCCCAGCAACCAACCGAAGCGAAAATAATATATGTAGAAAACTTTTATTAACTCTCGAAGTTAGCAAAGTGGCGACAAATGGCAGAAAAAACAGTATAAAGCAGCGAAACGACACTTTTATTATCTTACCACCCGAATAAATCAATTTATGCGAATTGTGTTTATTCTGTGACAGCTGTGTTTAGAGCCAATTCCATACCGCGAATAAAAAATGACGGGGAAAATGGAATGTAATTTACTTTCATGTTATAAAGAACATATTTCATTTTTGTTTTATAAACGCGATGAAATATACTTGTTTGTCATGTAAATATACATGGCGCTGTTATCTTTACAGCCATGAAATACAGTCATACCTATTTAGCTAGCTGCATGATTAGAGATCAAGATACTGATATTCTGATTACGTTTTATGGTTGTAACAAGCACCATTTATTACAAGATAAGAACAATATTAGGTCACTAGCATACGAGTATTTTTAACTTAAAACAATTTGTTCTCACGAAATAAGTCTTCATTGTGCAATAAATTTTTAATATTAATTAACCAAAACAGAAATATAGAATGGTTAAAGTGTCATGTTTATATTTAAAGCAGACAAGAGATCATATTGTTTTGCCTGAAATGTTCAATTAAAATGTATAAAAATAGCTTCACTGGTTTGTTTTTGTTACTAAGGGTGTCAGTTTACGTCATGAAAATTTCGGTAATGAGCAATATTTTTAACCTTAACAAGCGTTTTCAAGACATCTCTTTCCAGGCACTTAAAGGTTCTTGTGTATTGTACACAACATGATGATTATTCGTATCAGTATGAACTTGTATGAAAATAAGAAAAACAAATATTAATAAAAGAATGCGGTTGTATCCAAATATTTTGAATCATATAACTACTATAAATTTTAGATTCTTTACAGAAGCTACTCGTATAAATTATCAATTAAAAAAGAAGTGATAGTTATCAATAATCAAATAAAATTCTTGCTTCTAATATGTTACAATTTTTATACTTGGATCATTAATAATTAATCAATCGGTTCAACTCATCGAAAGAATAAATTTATATAAGTACGTAGCACTATCTTAAAGTTGCAGCTTTTTTTCTTTCCAAGCTCCGTTGTTACAATTTGGGGTAACGTATTTTTTAATTCAGACGACTTACCATAAATATAACTCTAATTCCCGGTTTTATAAACAAAATTTAATCTCGGAATATTTCAAAATTCGGGATTTTGACGTGTATAATAATAAATATTCTAAATCTTGGACTATAATTTTAATCCTGGATAAATATTTAATTCACTTTTATAAAACCGGGTATAAATGGCTCACTAACTATATTTGCAAGTTTGTATCGGAACTTAGAAACAACAAAATTTGGAGTTTAAGAATATTAAATCATACTTCATAAAATTAAAACTCATTTTGGACAATACATTTGACATTCAGCACAAATTATAAATACGGTAATAATTTGTTTAATTAATGCTTCTGTGAATTCTAACATATAATTATTAGATCCTAATTAACAGTGTCATTTAGAGCATATAAATAAAAAAATAAACTGTCAACAAAGCCCAACGCTCAACTATCAGATTATTTTTAACTTGGTTCAATATCAACATTTTGGCCTGAAGAATTTATTGGTGACCAAATTAAAGCCCTATCTCACCTCCTTTGAAGGAATGAAATTTACTACCCCAACTGAAACTGAAACAGAGTACGAGTACATCAAAGGACATATCTAAACTCTTATTAACTTTTCCTTGTGTAGAATTTAACCTCAAAAGTAGCGACCAACTAGAAGGGTGACTTGGAATGTTATCTTGTTATCTACCTTGCCACAAAAGAAAACAATTGAATATGAAGTAATATTTTACTTAGTTGTTTTTGATGTCCCCATTTCATTTGCAACCAGTGAAATTTTCATTATTCGTTGTGTTAAAATAAAATCTTCAACCTTTTGATGATATTCTCCATCGTTGTTTTTGTTTCCACTGACCTTCCATACTTTGAATTATTCTAATTAAAATTTCTTACGCCATATAACTACAATTCATCTAAAAACTCTGTTACTGGCCTAGATCTAGACTTTTATGGATATAAGTTAGCATAACTGATCTGGTGATATGTCAATTTTGAATATTTTCAATATAAGAATTTAGCAAAATGTTTACATATTTTAGGACTAAATCGTTATTTGTAACACATGGATACATTTTCACACGTTCATTGCGTACGAAATTTTGAGACCTATAACTGAATGCTAACCGAAATTGCGTGTCTAGTGATAAAACGTGGATCCGCGTCACATACACATGGGTGCTATTGTGTCCTCTGTGTTAATCGAGGCATATATACGTCGCATTTGAGTTTGTTTATTTTTGGAATTATAAGAGAATATACGAGTAGCATGTTATATTAATTTTGTATGGCGTAAACCATAATATCTATATAAAAAATCTGATGTGGCCAACATTATACCTCCGGCAATTTAATTTTTATTAATTTTAATATATATATATATATATATATATATATATATATATATATATATATATATATATATATATATATATATATGCTGGAAACTGTATTAATTTCATTTCCACATAGGTATTGTTCTATTTACTATTTTCTTGGTAAAACTTTACTCTTATTAATTTAAAATGATTAGTACTTTGACAGTGACATTTATCTGTCAGTTACATACATTTGAGATTTGAACTGTGAACCAAGGAGTTGTGTTTATTTAAAGCGTAGGCTCCGGGGTTTAAATTATAGATAATTTTATAAGTTTATCCATAAAATATATAGAAAAAGTATTAATGCCGACCTGTAGAAAACTTTTTAATCTTTAATTTTTATAACAGCATAAATCTCTAAAAAATAACATGTAAAGCTATTTTTCAAGTAAAGTGCCATTGCCGGTTATCTGATTTACATCAAAATCTAATGGCTTCTTTCATTATTAGAATAAGGTAGAAATACAAGGTTTCAAAATTTTCTGAAGGATGGCATTTGAGTTAGAGGTGTGGATCCACACACACATACACACACACGCGCACACACACACAGACACACACATATATATATATATATATATATATATATATATATATATACATATACACACAAATACACAGACATCTACGTGAAAATGTCATAATTGGATTCTAAGGGTCTTAAAACGTGGTCATTTACCATAATCTCGATGTGTGATTTTTAGCACGATTCCTATACCTCCTTTACTAAGGATAGAGGGAGGTAAAAAGAAATAAAAGTCCGTATAAAAAAACTTAAAATTCAAGTAGTGATAAAAAAATAAAAATATAGTCACACTCCCCGTGAAAGATCTATCACAATCAATATCAAACTCAAAATCGCTGTTACTTTCCTCTAATATTGTTAATAACTCTTAATCTTTCAGCTTTTTGTCGTTTTTAATACCAGGAAGTCCCAAACCCGAGGCCCCGATTCACTCTCCGCCATAATATACAATAATACCTATGATGTGGTCGGTAAATTTGGAAACTACACTTCACACATGATTTTTATATGATTTGGCTATGTGCTTCCCGAACAGCAATATCCTAATGCCAACGCTAAACTTATAATAATATGAAACAAATACAGAGGCCCGAAACGCGGATGCGCGTCATACGCGTCAGAGTGATGCACGAGTCGACGCGGATACGCGTCATACGCAGTGAATGTATTTAGCTAAATGTACATAATTATGTATGTATAATTATACAAAACCGAAAAAATAAATTTTTGATTTTCAAGTTTAGGATTATAAATCTGTCATAGTATGATGTTATCAGCATAAAAAATCCCCACTATTTACAATTTGGACAATAAATCAAATTATTGATTTAATAAATTTATGGAGAAATCCGCATAAAAAAGCTTGTGTATCACACGTCCAGAACCCGCTTTGCGAGTGCTCGTATTTAAAAATACTCACATTCGCAAAAGTGCTGTTTCTAAACTAGTGATATAAACACAATTAATTTATTGTTTTCATTTTTTTGTACTCAAATCTTCACAGAAACTGTAAATATTTTTTAATTCGAACTAAACTTGAGAAATAAACAAACAAATGTCACAATAACCTTTCAGCAAAAATTAGTAAAATTACAATCGCTTGACGTTGTTTCTTGGCTAGGTAAATACTGTTCTAAATGACCCTGTTGTATATTGACACCCTGTATAGTTATAGCATTATCCTACTCAATACCTGTGTTTACTTAATCTTCAACTTTACATAAGCTATTAGCTCCATTCATCCATTAATTACACTGAATTAATACGGACACACTATTCTATATCGATAACCTGTAAACAATACATTGCATACATTTCACCTAATTGTGTGCCCCAAAGGTGTTTAGTTATAAAGGGCCTTTTGATGTCCACATCTCACCCCCATTATTGTTACAGGGCTGTTCCAAACAGACGGACAGAAGCTACCGGGCACCATGTGCGACTACCAGTTCGTCAGTTCCGAGTACTCTGTTCGCCATGGGAAGTTCTATTCGCCCAGGTATCCGAGTAGTTATCCCAAGAATATCAGGTGTTCGTACCGTTTCAAAGGAAGGTAAGAGAAAGAATTTGAGACCATGGTTGGGAATTGGGATTCTAAAAGTTAAACAATCTCAGAATGGATCACTTCGTTTTTAAATCATTGAAGGTTTTTTAAGTTACATGTAATCGCATATACCTATAGGAAATATGTACATATTTTATGAAAATGTGTATGAAAAGGTGAACTTATACAATCCCAGGTGTGTAGCTAATTAATTTACACATATTTTGAAAGTAAAGTAATTTACGAAGTTACAATATCTATAATGAGTTAAGCAGTGGTCCCTAAAAATTTTTTGGAGGTAGTAGAGTTCTCAATAAGTTTATGTATATTATACTCATATTTCCTAATTAGTCAAAAGATTTAGGGGTTGTGTACAAATTATGTCCAAGAAAAGGGGTCGCGCAGAAAAATATATTGCCCACCACTGGTATTATAATTAATTATATGTTTTAATTTAATAATACTTGCACTGTGAAGAATTTATAAACCAAATTTCTAAAGAAAATTTCAAACATTTCAGGATATACCCAAAAACCTAAGTCTTTAGCTTCTTATTTTTAATATTTGATTCATCTATATTTCATTTCAATAATGGAGTAAAAGATCGTCAAATATTGTCCGGTTTTACATATATTTATGAATCTGCAAGATCTTACTTACCTGATGAAGGTAAGTGTCGGTTTTATAAGACAAATGCTGTATGACAAATTTCAAGAAATTTTTAAGAATTAAAAAACAATATTTTAATGACCAGTTGCACTGCTTATAGTTAAAGCCTTTACCACAAATTAACAGAAAAGTGCACATCTAAATTTTGACAGTAATATTTAACATCTCATTTGACAGTTCGTTTCGATACGACATTGTCAATTTAACCAAAAGTTAAAATACTGCCCATAAATGTAAACTTACAAAAACAAATTCAAAAACCTAGTTAACCACTGTCAATTTTATTCGACAACTGACAATTGACAATTTTTTAGTAATGTTTATTTGGTATTTGAAGCGAAGAAATTTTTGAAATGGTTTCTAAAGATCTCAGAAGGACGTACATGGGTATGTATTTTAGCTTGGTTTCTCAAAAATTACAGCTATTCTACTTTCAGATAATGTTTTAAATATTGAAATAATAGTTTAGTAACTGTTTTAAAAAAATTTATATTGGTAGTTACCAACATAGTTTGTAAAATTGTCGAAGTAATACAATACAGTCTTCTAAAAAACATTCTCATTCTTAAATTTTAAATCAATACAGCTATAACTTTCTATCAATATTTTACGTTCATTCATTTTTCGAACATACGAGTATTTTAAGAAAACTTGTATTTGTCGTTTCCAAAATTTAAAACCTACTATATTTATATAAAAGTCTTTAAAACTTCAATAATACAATAACCAACGTTTCGGCAGCAAACACTGCTGCCTTCTTCAGGGAAAAACAAATAAATAATAACAAAACAATAGCAACAAGTAACCAAGGTAACAAATTATAGAACATATATAATATAAATTTATAACATTCCTCTCTTTTTGAATTACTCGTTAATACCTTTTTAAATACTTAAAAACAACTCTAGTACATTATTTCTAACTGCACATAAAGCTCTACCTGAATTGTGTATGAAATTTGTATGTGCACCTCAGTGCTGCATATAACATTGTGGGAGATAAACATGAATTTTTCCGTCACGGGAGACAACGCTGTGCATTTTTAAGAACTTTGTGACAGAATGCGCTTTTCTACGTCGCCCAAGAATAACGGTGTCTTAACTCCGTTTTCCGTTTAGCTAAATTTTACAGAAGAAAGGAGAGACGATTTTTTGATACAAATATTTTCTAGCTAGTAATCCAGATACATAACTTTTCTTTTAGAGGGTGTAATAGAAGTTATTTGACGATTTAAAATTGACAGGAAATAGTTTTTATATTACCTTTTTGTGTATGTTATTATGTTTTCTGGAAGTGAAGTAAATTGTGACTAAATATATGTTATTTTGACGTAGTTTCTACAAAAATGGATTCATTAGATCATGAAGACGGAGTTATACTGTATTTCAAAAATGAATAGATTTGGTGGTGCTGCTGCACCAGCTTGTTTTGTTATGACATACTTGAGAGCTTGAAACGTCAAAATTTGATAATTCTTAATTATTTAGTAAATAAACAGTTACTTAAAGTTGTTAAATAGATTATAAAATCAAACGAATAAATAATATACCTGCTTTACATATTACTATTGTAAACTTGGTGTGCGTTTAGACCAATCAGAAAGCTGGAATTGTATGCCCTATCTTACTCCTAAGTCTATTCTTATATGAAATACAGTATAGTAAAGTAATTCCATATCTACTTTATATTGTACATCAAATATGAATTATATTTATTATAACAAATTAAGTGTTTTAGACGCATTTTTGATACTGTCACCAACTGACACATCATTTTATTTAATTCATTACATGATGCTATGAATTTGCAAAAAAAAACTCTTACAATATTGTCAATTTAACCAGTAGTTAAAATTTAACTTTAAGCGGTGCAACTTTCCATTAAAAATTTTAAATATAAAAATTTGTAAATCTAAATTAGAAATGGAAATGTATCATGAGCCATCAAATACAATTATGAACATTTTATATTTGTATATTTAAATTTATAAAATAAATCCAACATAAACAAGCCTTTAGATTATTAACTTCTTAAATTGATATGATAAAAAATTGTTGTACCCGATGTTAATATAACGTTGCTTTGATTTAAACAAATGCTAAATAAACAGTAAAACTTATTCATTTATTAAAGATTCTGTGACAAAGATGTTATGTTTATGATTGACTATCACTACTTATATGCTATATTCACTCTACTTTCGGATAGCGGATAAGTTGGTAATCTTCCGTTTAAGGTTCATGACGTCATATGCGTTTTTCATTACTTTTTTCTCTTATATTTATTATTGATTTGGTTTGAAAAATAAAAAACAAATATATCAAGACTAACATATAAAAAAACTAAATAATCTTGGAAATACTGCGATGATGCATTATACATAATTTAACTGCCACTTTTATATTGCAAGAAACTATTCTTAATTCGATGAAGGCGTTTAAGGCGTTGACCGATGGAATTCTTACTTAGGAACTATGAAATAATAAATTAGTAGGTTTTGGATCCTTTCAAACAATATGCAAATTTTATTTTTGGAACAATATAGATCACCTATGTAATGTTATTATTTGTCTACAGCCTTTATTTGAAACATATTTTTCTAAACTTAATAGGTAACTAACTACAGCAAAATTAAAAACTTAACATTGTATTCCCTATATTACGGATTTCAAGTAGACCCGGTATGTAAAAATTAAATCTCTCCAAAAATGCTTTTCTGCGAACTTTCCAAATATGTAAATGTTGAAAGTCTTGGAAATAAGTTACCTATTTTATCATTTTAAATCGACTAATAAATTTTACTACGCCCGTTATATTTTATAGGAAAATCACTTTTTAATGTAGATACTTGTAAAATGTTGAATAAGGCCACTATTATTCTAAGCAGGCGTTACGTAACTAATCATGTAATAAATAATCCTTTGTTTGCAGATTGAGGGAAAGGATACGAATTGTGTTCGAGGAGGTGTCACTACAGAAAGGAGATCTAAGGTAGGATTTGTATAAACTTCCTTAATCCAGTTTATTTTTTGGTTTAAATAAAAAGTTTTTTACCAGATTCCCACGGAAAAGTTTTTGAAATTTAATATGGAAGTTTATCCGATATAGGCATCGTATTTTATAGACTTAGAGATGTCTTTCAAATATTTTTTTTTTGTATTTTTAAATATGCGGAGTCGGAACAAAAAAATATTTACCCCGGGAAAATACTTTCATCTAATTTCAAAATAAATATAAAAAATACATTTGCAATAACTAGAAATGATATAGGTATATAAAATCTAATACAATTATGGCGGTTTAGTGATTACTTCTCTAAGTAAGCAATCGTGAATTGTTGGTTCATTTCCAACATCTATTAACTCTAACCAAAATATATTGCTGCGCCTAAATTGTTTGGAAACCACACAGTAAAGTCTTCGTTCTTTGAACTGGCTATAGTCTAACAACCTATATTACTAAATTCAAGTAAAATTATCACTAACATAAGGAATAATTCTTGGCTCTTGCCTCATACAAAACACATAAAAAAGAGTTTGTTAAATTCAATAATAAAACTCACTGCTGCGTAGAGAGGTGCTAAGTAATTATACTTAAAAACTTGTCAAATCGTGTTCAAATCTAATCATGCCCATGAAGTAACTTTTGGTAAAT
Source organism: Harpalus rubripes (assembly GCA_963082715.1). Lineage (NCBI taxonomy): Eukaryota > Metazoa > Arthropoda > Insecta > Coleoptera > Carabidae > Harpalus > Harpalus rubripes. The sequence continues at coordinate 31,557,354 of OY720449.1, read as the reverse complement.
TACGTTTACGCAGGGGTATCCTAGTGACCGGTCCTAATCTTACCGGTCATGAAAATGTGTAACGTCTTCTAACTGGTGCCGACATATTTAAAAAATTAATATTGTAACGTTTTTATTTATTTGGGTGAGGTGTAAAAATCAAATAAATTATTAGGTACTAATTAAAATACATGTTTATTAAGCGATACATAAATATTAAAAGCTAATAAAATACCGATAACTATGATTAATTATTAAATACTAAATTAAGACTAAGAATTATTTATTTTCCTTAAACAATTAACACGACTATTTATTTTACTGTACTCTCGTACTTTTATTTAACTAACTATTCGTTCATTTCACTACGCGTTCCAATCTTAGATTGTTCGTCTGTTTTAGACTCTTGTAAACTGTTTACGTGATATTTATATCACTATATTTATGTTACTATTTATTTCACTACATATTTATATCACATTCAACTGTCCGACCTTCCGACATCCACAGCGTCTGTATACTCAACTAACTCCACAGCGTCTGTATTCTCAACTGCCCGGACAGAATTCACTCTTTTCAACTCTCTTCAACTCCACTAGCTGAGTTACTTCCGATCCAGTATTACCAACTGTTCGTATGCCACAACTCTTCAACATCACTGACGAGTACCTATCCATTTCCACTAGCTTCCCAATACTCCTGCTGAGTTACGTCCGATCCAGTATTACAAACTGTTCGTACGCCACAACTCTTCAACATCACTGACGAGTACCTATCCATTTCCACTAGCTTCCCAATACTCCTGCTGAGTTACTTCCGATCCAGTATTACCAACTGTTCGTATGCCACAACTCTTCAACATCACTGACGAGTACCTATCCATTTCCACTAGCTTCCCAATACTCCTCAAAACTACCGAGTATTCACTTCTATAGCTATCCGAATGTACCAGTAATTTCCCGAGTGCTCCACTCGACACTATACTACATACGCCCACCACGATACTGCTATGCTACTAATCTCATTAAGTTCCACACCTAACAGACTTCCACAGCCTCTATATCAGCGTTTCTTAACCTTTTCAAGGCGTGACCCAAATTTATCTATTGTATTGGTTTTGCAACCCAATAGAAAATTATTTAAAAAATAAAAAACAAATGTCTTATTATGAACTATAATCTATTTATGAAAATAAGAAAATGAATATTTACGATACGAATATATCACCTACCTATTTACATAAATTTATTACCATAATAAGGCCAACAATTATTTAAAATAACACGAAACTTCTTACAATTTGGTACATGAATTTGATACAATTTTAATTTTGTCTGATAGGAAAAATGTCCGAAAAATAAATATTAAGTACATTTCCATATTTGTCCAATTTAACTTTCGAACATGATTTATTTCCCAAGATTGGTTTTTCTTTTTTTAACCAAAATGAACTCAATGCCTCGATAGGGTTATTAGGAGTAACAATTCTGCATTGTATTGCTAACATAAGTAACATTTTAGTGAAATTTTACATTATTCGTTTTTGAATAATATGATTGGCATTTAGTAATCAAAATTATAAAATTCTGAATAGTTTACGCGACCCACTCAAACCCTTTCGCGACCCGTAGGTTAAGAAACGCTGCTCTATGTACTCAACCCACCGATCACATAACTAATGTTATGTGACCAGGGACTCAACTGAACTAACTGTCAGACTTCACTAATGGAGCTGTCTGTCCTTCTTTACTAATGGAACTCAAATCGTCAACTCAGCTGACTATGTAACTAACTCTTGGACAAAGCTGCGTCTCTTTTATATAGCTGCCATTACCTTCTGGAGAAGTTTCGAACATTTCATCGAATATAAAAGGTTCAGGCTACAAGAAGTAATTAAACACGTTGCAACTCGTTTGTTTACGTCACCCGGCTGCTCGCGCAATTACGTCATCGCGGCGGACTTCTCACGTTACAATATAAAAATCTACTAAATATAAACCCTCTGTTTTCTTTATATTAATAATGATTATTTTTACTACATTAATGAAAATGATTAATCGTACAAAAAGTAAATATAATAATTATTACCACTGTCCTACAAATCTACGTTTTGCGGATTTTTATACAATACATCAATTTCTAATCTAATATCGGCTACACTGAAAACTACATCAACCAGTTCTTTTATTAAGTAACCCTTTTTCGTATGCATTGGCAGTTCAAATAGATTGACAACATATCTAAGTTCTTTTATATTAAAAATATTATATTCTGAACCCCTTTTTTCGTTTTAATCTGTTGCATCAATAAACTACAAAATTTTATAACCAGGAATTAAATTTGAAATTCCCTAATTCAATCTTAAATAAATAAATATATCATCACGGCATATTACCCAATGCTGAGTGTGCCAATCTGCTTTGTAAGCAAATATCGGTAATGATGATGACATATTTGTACCTTGCGGGCGTTTACCAGGCGTCACCTCACGGGCACTTATTGCTGGCGTGGAGAGTGCACCACACGGGTCATTTTTGTGCCATTTAAAATTCAAAATATTTGGTGTCGGTTAGGGTTGAATCCGGTTCCCCAGATTCGCGACCAGACACTCAGGCACGCGGCCACGAGTCTCCATTCAATATTTATCGTTCAAAATTAATAATTAACTAATTCGGTCAATAATTAATATTTGAGTACTTAATACTTACAAAATTTGTTAAACTATTTCATTTAACACACAATTTCCTTGGCTTGAATATGAGCTCTAGTCATAAGACCATAAACTCAGAATCTCAGAATACCAGAAGTATTACTCACCTGAGCAAATTTTCCAAAATCAATGATGTAGCCGTCTCTTTCGCTTCTTTTTACTCAAACCCAGGCATGTCTAATATCTATATATTTAAATCAAGGTTATAAATAATCTAGTGATTGTGTTTCTCTGCTTAATTCTTTACAATAAATTTGGTGAAAATAATGAAAATAGCTATTTTAAAAAATATTATAATAATTGGAAATGCATCTTGTAAAAATGAAAATGTTAGTTGATATATTCCCAATCGTTAAAACTGATAAATATGTAACAACAAATATGTAACAACATGTGAAACAAAGGAACGAAATCAATCGGGACAGGGGCTAAATTTGTCCAACTCAGCAAAATTGCTTAGCGAAATCTGCCTGCAGATCGGGGACAGGAGGAGTGAGCTCGAGTCAAATAGATAACACGCGCACGTCGTTGTCATAATGCCCCCGCATATAAGTATTATTACTCACGCATTTGCTTACAATTGTATTTATCGTATTAATTTTTTGTATTCAACCTAGTTAATTTTAATAAATTATTATAAAATTATCCTGGTGTTGAAAGTGCAAGTGGTGAAGGTTCAGTCGTCTCTCCTAGCTAGGGTGACCAGATGTATTTTAATAAAACTAGGACAAAATGACAAAAACCAGGACATTTCGAGTCTCTTCAAACCAGGACAAAACCAGAACATTTTATACAAAATCATTGGAATACAGAATGTTCAATGTAAATAATTAAGATAGTATGTCCATTTTTCATTAGTGGCTAGTTGTATGAATTCATATATCCGTAATCTTTTTTCCAGTTGCAAATTGTGGAACTACCTAGTTGAAAAGTACTAATTTATCAATATTAGCACCGATAATCCCAGAAATATTATAAAGAACGTTAATGGTACTCCTTCTCTTAAACAGTAAAACATGACGCACAAATTTATTTTTTAATGTAAAAAATGCTAAATTAATTAATACCTGGACTTATTCTTAAAATCCGTCCCGACGACCCCAGTCATATGAAAAAACAGGACATATGTCCGGGAAAATCTGGGCGTCTGGTCACCGGGTTGATCAGTGGCGGCTTGTGGCAAGAGCTGTGGAGCTGCAGCTCCTACTAATAATTTATTTATAATAACATTATTAATATGACTATTCAAGATACTTTCAAAAATATTACATACATTCATTTATACTGTGTGCACCTACATTTTCTTTAAAAAATATCTTAATATTTATATGCTTTCTGTGTGTGCCTGAAACTTAAGAATTGACATATAAAGCCATGAGCTGGGCCACAGTTGAATTGTGGACATTAGCGCTTAGAGGGTAATTGCGGTGTGAAGGGGCATGGTCTTGCTGTTGCTGCGCGGTGCGAGGAGCGACGAGGCAAAGTGGAAGGGAGAGCGCTGTACTTCTCCTAGCCACAGCTAGCCAGATCGCCGATTAGAATAGAGCCTAGTAGCATCCGTTGTAAAATTCCGAGTTTTTATTTCATGATAAAATAACAATGATATTGTTTTATTTTTTTATTTTATTTTGTAAACATAATATGTATATTTTTTTATAATATAATGATAGTTTCTTTTTTTAATGAAAATCACTTTTTTACTTTGTGAATATTTTTATGTAAATGAAGCTGTTACCTGTATATTATAATCAAGAGCCGCCACTGGGGTTGATGTCACTTATTTAGTATTTATTCCTCGCATTAGTGATCAGTGTGTTACACTCTTCTACATTATCTATAAATTCCCAAAAAATAAATTTTGGCAAACATTTTCCACTTTTAAAAAATATCATTACTAAATTCTGTATCAAGAAACGAATAAAAACTGTATTGATGTTTTTAGCGGTATATTTCGTCAGTACTGAAATCGGTTAGAAACAGATTGATATATTTAGAAATGGATAAACTAGCAATGATTTTTATGAATGAAATTCAATTTCATAGCTCGTGTAAATTATATGGTTTATTGCAGTCTGCAATATAACTCTCTTTTGACACAGTCCTGGGAAATAACTTCTTTAAACTCCTCAGTGATACAACACAACATAAATCAATACTGTCTTGTATACCGACAAATTCTTGGAGAAAAATTCATACATTTTAGAATTCTAAATAAAAGGAAGAAAGAAAAAACCATTTAAAATCTATGGAAAGCTGGGAGCATGTTTAGGAATCTCCTTGAGCCGAAATATATGACTAGAATATTCCATTTCCGTACCTTTTTCCGAATTTAATACGCTGTCGCGCTCAAATCCTCACCGCGTCGCAACGCTTGTGGATGGCTACGCACCTAACCAAATCCATAAATACTAATACAATTTCCGGATATTGCGATCGCTTTTATAACGAGCTATAAACAACGAACAGCCAAGATTACACACTCATATTAAACCCGCATTTTATATTTTTCAAATCGGAATGATATTTTTTATTGTAGTTACGATTCGACGAATATTATAAAATAAAATCTGATATGGTCCGTATATAACTGATCGAATTGTCATCAGTAAAATACGTAAACTTAAGCCATTTGCTACGATGTGGGTTGGCACAATCCTGAACTCATGGAACAATAATTGTTGGCCAAGCATTACTATTCATTGTTTGTTGGTAATAAATTTTACTAGTTCATTAAGGTACAAGTATCATAAGACATTATTTTAGCGCACGCGTCATTCTTAGAAACGAGCGGCTTTCCGCGAGTTTTCTAAGGGGACAAGTGCGCTGAAATGTGTTGTGAAACGTGTATTTTATACTATTTTTCCATTTTGGTCAATATGTACTTTATGATACTCATTTGGATGTCATAAAGAAGTGTTCATAAAGTACATATTAAAGAACCAAAATAGAACAATAATGATTAAACCTTGCATTGTACGGGTAAGTATTACTTATTTTATATCTTTACAATTTTAATGATATTTTAACTTCTAAACACAAAAGCTAAAAAAAATAAAAATATCCACTTGACAAGTATATAAGTGTATCGTATATATTCCTTTTACTATTGCACCTACGTCATTATGGCGAACCAGTTCAGTGAGCATTATTTTTAAAAATCAGCGAAATAGGCATTGTATGAACCAACAAAAAATATGTATTTATTACAAAGATTACATAAAAAGTAAATACCCTATATCAGCGTTTCTTAACCTTTTCAAGGCGCGACCCAAAATTTTATTGTATTGGTTTCGCGACCCACTAGAAAATTATTGTAAAAATAAAAACACATGTCTATATACACTATAATCTATTTATGAAAATAAGAAAAGAATATATCACATACCTACCTATTTATAAACAAAAAAATATAAATTTAATACCATAAGACCAATAATTATTTCAAATAAAACGAAATTTGTTACAATTTGGTACATGAATTTAGTACAATTTTAATTTTGTCTGTTAGTCAAAATGTCCGAAACGTAAATACTAGGTTCATTCCCATATTTGTCCAATATAACTTTCGAACATGATAGAAAAGGCATTTCTGCAAAATTTAAAATAAAAAATACTAGTAAATTACAAAAACTAATGCGAATTAATGTATACCCTGACTTTGCATATGTTTTGAAAGTTCTTCAAATCGCGGCAGTTCCTAAAATTTAATTTTAGTAATTACAAGAGCAGAAAAACCAAATTCACACTTGTAGATAGGTAGTAGCAAAAGGAAATAATATTTTCAATTATTTATTTCCCAATATTGGTTTTTCTTTTTTTAACCAAAATGAACTCAATGCCTCGGTAGGGTTATTAGGAGTAACAATTCTGCATTGTATAGTTAATATAAGTAACATTTTAGTAAAATTTATATTTTAAGTTTTAGAATTATGATTGGCATTTAGTAATTCTGAAATTCTGAATAGTTTACGCGACCCACTCATCCTCTTCGCGACCCATAGGTTAAGAAAGGCTGCCCTATATATACAGGGTGTTTCCTTTAAAACAACCAGCGCTTTTTTGGGCGAACTAATGACTTTAGAAAAAAATGTTATATACAAGAAATGATCAAGAATAAGGCGCTAATTTATTAATAATAACAAACCGAATATTCGACCAGTGGTTCTCAAACGGCAGAACATAATTTTATTTTTTTAAATGGTATTCTATATAATTTTTTAGCCCATTAGATACAGATTTTTTTCTGATTTCAACGATATAAATATGGTATAGGGTTGTATAACAATTATTTCGAGAAAAATAGTATTAAAAATAATGTTATAATATTACAATAGACTATGCAATACGCACGTATTGATACGTCTGTTGCCTAGTTACGCTAGTAGTAAACCCATTTTTATTACACTATTTCTAGTTTTTAATACCATCTTTTTGAAATAATTGTTATACAACCCTATGCTATATTTATATCGTTTTTCTCTAAAGTTGTTAGTTCGCCCAAAAAAGCGCTCGTTGTTTTAAAGGAAACAGCCTGTATATATATATATATATATATATATATATATATATATATATATATATATATATATATATATATTTAATTTGAAAAATACTGCTTTCCCATCCCAAACGCCTATGTCACGGTTTTCAGTGTTCAGCCTGTGTGTACATTCTTCGTATACCAAATTATTCTTTATACGATTCCTGCTAGTATACCCACAAACCACGCAAATATCTCTCATTTTATATATTATTATTGTTGAATAACAAGGATAAGTAGGTTTAACAGGATGTAAGCCTAGGTAAATTGGAGATTTTTTACGATAAATGATATCATGTAAAACTGATGTAGTGGTAGTTCTAGTTACGAATTTTTAAATGACAGACGAACAATAAATACGAGTATTATCAATTCGAAACTCTGTATTTTGTATAAATATGTTACCACATCATATCCAAATTAAGCAGGCTCTAAATTAGTTGTAAATGAACCTTGATATTAAAATTTAATAACCTTCCATTAAGTAGAATTTAGGATAAACATATTTATGTACATTTCGAAAGAAAGATATCATATCACTAACTCTCTTTTATTGTCCATATTCTTATGTGAATAAGTACCATACTTGAAACGTCTCCCAATGAAATTGGGAAAATTTCAGAATAGATAAAAAGAATAATCTGGTCGTCCTGAAAAAATTACATCCCTCCAGTGTGGTTATTCCGAGAGAAATTCGTGTCGCCCCCGTCCCGATGACAGAGCGAAGAAAACGAAGAGAAAAAGCAGCAGCACACCGCGATCAGGAGTGAGAAGCTTTTGTAAAAGCCGCGTTTGGTATTCTGGAAAATGTACCCGCGACGTGACAAAAATTACATACATACACTCTTCATTTCATTGCCAGACCACGACACCAAGTAAGCTGCAACTGCGATACCGACACAAGTGTGTATGAAATTTAATACGTACCTATTGCTTTCAAAAGTGTAGAATTAAATATTGGAAAGAAATAAATATCAAATCAAGAATTTAATATACGTGCAATAGTAAGTAATTCAGTACAGATATATCTATGGTAAATGTTGTTTTGAATTATTTTGTAACTCAGAAATCAACTCCTTCAGTGCACACTTCACAACAGCTGTCCATAAGATATAGTTTGTTTGAAATAACAAATTCAAACAATACAGGCTGTTTCAAACCACCTGTGTCGGTCTTTTTTCAGAACTACGAGGTCCTAGAGGTTCAGGAAGAAACTAGCATAACATAATCCTATCTGAAGAAATTTAATGGTAGTAGTATCGATTTCCGGAATTTACCGCAAGTAGGCGTACCTACACTCAGAATTAGAGGTGAGCGCGGGCCGTGATTTTGTCGGGTCACGATGGGTTACGGCGTGACCCGCGTGATCGTGAATATAATTTAAATTTTGCGTCGTGATAGGACGTGAGCGTGAGGCACTAAAAAATGATCGTGCGTGATCAGGCGTGATTGAAATTTAATCGGGCGTGAGTAAAAGTTTTCTTCTATTTTTTATTTAAAAAATTGTCAATTTCCATCTTTTACAGTATTTTTTTTTTCATAAAAATAGTGTTATTGTTGTACCCAAAATTGTATACACAGTTGCTCCGATTTCACTAAACGCATACAAATCTTTAAGCCCGTTTAACACGATCATAATTTTGTTAAAAAATTTGTTACCAAATTTATAATGATATTTGTGATGGAATAAAACAACCTATTTATCCATAAACATTCGTTTCCAATGAAACCAAAAAGTCGTGGCTGATTGGTCGTGATAACATTTTTAGTTCCGTAAGCGTGCGTGATCGTGAACAAAAAGTTACTCACGCGCCCACCTATACTCAGAATTTTTACCTTCCGTCAGTTTTAGATAAGGAAGGTATTGTCTTTGGTCAAAAAATTCGGTGATGAGTTTTTAATGAATACGCACGTTTTAGGGTCCCTAGAATACGATTTTACTATTTTTACGATGATGTCTGCATGTATGGATGTATGTATGTATGTGTGACGATTTTTTCGGATCGTATAACTCCAATACCACCTTTCCAAAAATTATAATTTGTGCATATTCCTTTTCTTTAGATCCATATGAACAGCTGATTAGATTTTGGTTATAATTGGTCGACCGGAAGTATCCTAATTTGAAGATTTTAACAGATTTTCTTGAAAAAATGCTGTTAAATATCACTTTTTCACGTTTAATGTTATTATAAATATTTAAGAATATTTTATTCTCTATACGATTTGATTACATTTTATACTTCATATTCAATGGATATAGAGTTACAAAATTAAATTTCACAAAGAAGCCAGGTGTGCTATAAACAAAAAAAAACAAATGTCAGTGTCAAAGTGCAATTTACATAAAATGTTTGAGTTATAATTTTATTGGAAATATATAGAATCTTACAAGAAACTTTCTGTATGGAATTTGTACAAAATATATAGAACTGACTGAAGGTAATGTACTGGAAATAAGGAATAATTTTCAAAAAAACTTTCTGTGTGGAATTTGTACAAAATACATAGAACTGACGGAAGGTAATGTACTGGCCACATCAGATTTTTTATATTAGGTATTATTTATGAAATAAATACTATTTTTTTAAATATTCGAAGTACTTCCTAGCTTGGTAGGTTCCTTATTTCTTTTTTTCACGTGTTTAATTTGACATTTGCTACTTTTAATCACTGTCTCACATACTCGCATGTAGTTTTTTAATGTGGCAACATGGTGTTTTTTGTGTGTTCAAGTAAATATTAAATACGATACTTATGTAAGACAAAATGGAAATGACGAGAGATACTGTGCTGGCCACGAGGGATAACATGAAGGATATGATTCGGGACACCTACCACTCGCTGAGTGAAAATGAAGTGTTAAGCGCAGTTAACAATATCCGACTAGTTTGTTTTTAGAATATACTTCCAACTATACCATACATGACCTAGGTTCCGAATTGAAATTCTGAACCTGAGTGTAGTTACATCTATTTCCGGCAAATTCCGGAAATCAAGACTACTACCATTACATTCTTCGGATAGGATAATGTTATGCTAGTTTTTTTCCTGAATCTCTAGGACGTCGTAGCTCTGAAAAAAAGCGTGGCACGGGTTGTCTGAAATACCTTTATATAGCAAATTCAACAATGGGAAAGTTATATTTCAGTTAGAAATAAAAATACATAATGTAATTTTTTTACACAGTTAAGGTGCATTCACAAATGAAAATTAGGTTTAGATTTATGGTTTATACTTTAGATTTAAAGACTATGGCCGCATATTATGTAATAACTCCATTCACACTTCAGAATTTAGAGTCTCTAAATCCAAATCATAAAGCTAAACATTGCAAGGTTTAAGTTTATGATTTAATTGACGTCACAAACTTCACCAATGAGAACGAGTCTGAAATGATATAGATATATACACCCATCTTTATTTAGTATCTACTCGGTGGATTCGGCTTTTTACACAAATGCGAACATGGAGACTGCCATAACTTAATTGCTGAAATATAACCAATAATGCCAAGCGAATGATAGTTTCACGGCGCACATGTGTCTTGTTGGGTACTGCTCTACCGATATTTTAATCTTGTTTTTGAGGCATTTACATAGATATCTGTACATATCAAAACTAATTTTCAGGTAATTTAAACTTACATGTATGAATGACTTACTTAAACCTAAACAAAAACCATAAACCTAATTTTCATTTGTGAATGCACATTTACCCTTCTCTTCAATACACTTCTAGTTTTTAATATACGCATATTATAGAGACATTGACTCGTATTCTCAGTCACAGACCATCACTTGTCGAATTAAGAAAGTTAATTATTGAACATAACAAGGGACCACCAGAACGTATAAGTTCAAGAGCAATTAACTTAACCGTAATCGTATATACGTTCAACAAATAGTATTCTGAGAATACGGTCATTGTTTTTGGTTATGTCATTAGTTAGTTTTGACCTTGTACGATACGTTGGCCTATTTTTAAACTTCTCCACTGATTCGTACACTCGTTTATCATTAATGTAGGCAAGTCTGCATCATTTTTTGACAAATTTTACCAGACTTCACATCCTTCGACAACAAAAATGTCTTGCTTACTGCTCATCTGTGGTGCAAACAGCTAAAAGCGTCATCATGACATATAAGGTTCGATCCAAAAGGACCGAAATTTTATTAATCGTGTGCGTTATTTATTATTTTTATAACGTTGGTTCTACGGTCTTTGAAGTGCATGTCAGGATTCATTCATATTGAACGCTTAGTTTGTGTTTGATAGCTACATATTGACCAACAAATTTGACACACACGGCAATATTATTTAATTAAAAATGTCAAACATAAGAATCTGCATTCATTTTTGAGTTAAAATTTTATAAAGTGTAATGAAGTGCAAAATATGTTAGCGAATGTTGGATTTCTTATACGACTCGTGTAAAGCAATTTTTATCAGCTTTTGGCCAAAAATAATGCAGCCCTCTGTGACTTTTCCTTCTCCCGAATATAAAGAAGATATTTAAAGGACAAAGTTTAGCGACCGTAGAGGATATAAAGACAAAATCGTTGAAGGTGTTGAAGGCTTTAGCACAAAGTGTATTCTAGAAGTGTTTTGCAAATTGGATACACCGTTGTTACATTATATTTAATATCGATGAATAAATTATTTGTTTTTGAAACATTTTCGTAATTTATATCAAAGCTCGTACATATTGTATCCTTCCGCTTACGCACGTTCTTCTATCTATTGAATGTTAAACGCTATTAACTTCTTCTGTTATAATGTTTTTTCTCTACACGGAAATTTGAAATATTTACCTGGGTTGATCATTTTCAGTGTCATACAAACGAAACAATGTTTATCTCCAGCAACTGCGCATTTTTTTAAATGTTTTTGGAATCTTAATGATGGTCATTTTATCATGGACACTCCATATAACGGAAATTCTGTCAGTATATCGATATATCATTTAACATCAAAAGTATATTTCTTGGCACCCAAGTTCTAAAAGTCATTTATTTTCATTATGAGGAAACTCGTTTTATTTTCTCTTTATTTCATCTACTATAAACTTCCTTTAATACAATACAATACTCAAACAATTAACCCAGCTACAAAAATATGTTGAAGAATTTGATTTTCCACTTTAAGCACCTGCGTTTTCCTAGCATCGCTTGTCAGTTTTTCCAAGGCACAGCTAACATGATTTGTCATCCCGTTCAGTTTTATTTCGGAGGCCATTAATATACCGTCGGATAGCAACGATGATGATTGATCAATAATACATATTTCACGAGAAAACCAGAAACTAATCTTACTAATGGTCTATTCTTACGAAATATATTTTTTTATTAGATAACCCAGGCCTATCCTTTATAGATCCTTAATAATTTATGGAAGGGTTGCAATATTCTTTACTTCTATTCTGCACGAACAAATATGTGTGTCAAATTTAATTTAAATTTTGGACAATGTAAGCTTTGAGATTTTTTTTTATATATATAGGTACAGTTTATGATTATTTTAAAGTAAATTTATCTTTAAAAATATATGACTTAAAATTGTTATATTTACGTCGTGAGAAATATAAATATTGTTATCAGTTATAATATCCCGATGACATTGATAATTACGAAATATTTTTTTGACAATTACCAAAAGCGCGTTGCTTGGTAACCGCCCGACGCCGAAGCAACGTGCTGGAGGAAGTTGTGATAAAATTATAAGTATTTATCAATATTCGAGGGGTTTGGTGAGAATTTTTTTTACAATTATAATTAATTTTACGATAAATTTGTATTTAGAAAAAATTGTATAATTATAAAATTACCCAATAGACGTCAGTAGTAGCTATGAATATGTTCAGGTCAAGTGTGTAACGATAATAAGATTGACATTAATACAACGAGAAGACAAGGCACGTTCAGTTTTATATTTCCTGGTGTCGCAGAAGTCCATAAAGGTTTTCTATACGTACTTTTTACTTACAACGGTATTTTTGGGGGCAATATAAGCGCCCAAAGCCCGTAACATTTTTCGGCCTTTGCGATTATGATATTTTTTTTAGATATAATAAACACACAAACTTTATACAAAATAAATAAACTATTTTTTTTTAAATAGGTAGTTTACTTCATATAATCAAAATGAAAGCATTCAATCAACAAAAAACGAAACAAACAATGATCATATAAAATAAATAAAATAATAATATAATGTAAAGAGAAAAAAAATAAACACCAGTTAAACAGTCTGTTAACTTAACTGTCAATTAAAAGAAAAACGTAGCATCGATATTTTATCATAAGTTGTAAATACTACACATGCGTCAAATTTTCGATGCCACATTGTTCTTATAAGCGACAATTAAGTTAATAGACTGTTTATCTGCTGATGAAAATATCGGGCCTAAGTAAATATATTTTTTGGAGCTTTGTTATTAGCAAAAACTTCAATAATCTCTGTAAATCAGGATAATTTAACAAATCAGTTTCAATAGCCATTATGGCCAAAACTATTCAATTTTGCGTTAGAGAGTTTTGATCTTTCTTAAAACTCTTAATTCTTTAAGAGTTGAAAATGACCGTTCTCCCGAACGGTAACTGCTTTGCGTCCGTCCCGGCGCCCCTAAATATTTTGCGCTACAAGCCCGAGCTTCATGGGCTTGTAGGATAATACGCCACTGCACGTGATCAGAAATACAGGCATTCAATTGGATAATTTTTTAACCAAAAATTTTTCAGCTAAAATATTTTATTATACAAACGTTTAATAGTAATAATTTTATTAATTGAATCTTTATTTTCACTGCCATACAGTGAAAAGGACATTAATTAAAACAATTAATCTTTAATTATCTGTAAAAAGTGTTTGTTACTTAGCAACTTAGTGACGTAAATGATAATTATCTTAGGATAATTATCAGTGTAAGTTTGTTTTGATTGGTTACTTTCGCACATGTGATCAGAAATACAGGTATTCAATTAGATATTTCAGTGTAAATTGTTACGGAGATTAATTATTTTAGCAAATTACACTAACGAATTCGAACGAAGGAAGCGGAATTTGCCGATCAAGTACGATAGGAATATTCAAGATGAATAATGGAGACATACAACTTTTTATTTTTTTATGAAATGATTGTAGTTCTAGAAAGCCTTAATTGTTAAGCCGGATTTTTTTTTTAATATACTATGTCAAAATTAAACTAATTTTGTTCTCAAACAGTGGAGTTCGCTAATAACTGGTGTCACGTAAGTTGATCCATTTTATAAATATATAAATACCTATATTTAATATAATTTTCGTGGTGAATAATTGGTATTATAAGGAGCAAAAAACTACGTATATTATGGACCAAGTTTTTATTGTCTAGCAGCCTGTCATTCAGCATATCTTTCATTTTCTTAAAACGCACGTGATTTCTATATGGCGTGGCATCATAAATTAGTGTCATAAATTCAAACAAGTATTATTTGGTTTACCCTCGGTGTTTCGTTATTTACTGCATTCATATATGTATTTAAAAATGGATTCCGGCTATAAATTTTATTTTTATTCTTGATTGTGATTCGGACGGCCTGAGTTCGATTTCAGCTGACATCAAACTTGAAACTTATTTCCAATTTTTCAATAGTAACTAAAAAGATAACCCATGTGGGACTCTTTTTACAATAACTTTGAGAGCCCGTGAGATGATATCTGATTAGTATGTTCAACAGTACAGATATATCGTCATTACCGACATCTGCAAATGAAAACATATTAAGAATCCCAAAAATAAATTTTCTACATATTTTTAAT
Organism: Harpalus rubripes; assembly: GCA_963082715.1. Taxonomy (NCBI): domain Eukaryota; kingdom Metazoa; phylum Arthropoda; class Insecta; order Coleoptera; family Carabidae; genus Harpalus; species Harpalus rubripes. The sequence continues at coordinate 31,542,325 of OY720449.1, read as the reverse complement.
AATTTCTCGATTTTTGACAATATTTCTTAGTTTTAGAATACAACTTTATTCGTAATTATTAACTTTGTAAGGTCTAGTCTTATTTCTTAATTTATAGCAATTACTATCAAACTTAAATCTCATTTTTTTCCGTATCCAGTTCACCGTAAGAGTGAGCGATATTCTTTACGTTTTAATTACTTCTCTAATTCTTTTCTGTTTTCTTAAAGTCAAACCTATGGTTTTAATTCATTTAAGAATGCTAGGAAAACTTTAAAACGTTAAAGTTGATCGTACCTCCTGAACTGCACGTTCTATTTGAAGCTGCAGCAATGTTTGTGTGTTCACATCCGAATCAATTCCTACAGATCCTTGCTTCTGGTCGGCGTTACCGACGGTGATCCTGTGATCCAAGTCGGCGACTTGTTCAACCGACGTATGAATTTTTTAAATTCTGTGTTCGTCGACGTTTTTGCTACATGAAATTTTCAATGGTTGTGAGAAGTGTGATATTGGGTTGGTTTGGTGGGATTCCTTGATTGGGACCGTCATGTTTCCTTGTCGTTCAAGTTAAATATTCACCAATTCGCCTACTATTCCAATTTATTTTGTTTGAAGAGCCAAAGGCAAACGGATTTGAATGAATACAAAGAGGATTTAAATTACATTTTGTAAATACGGTGCGGTATTTATTAGCCTGGGACCCTGGAAATTAAATATACTTAAAATAGACGTATTTCATTTTTAACTTATATAACTCATTTTCTCTTATTCATATACAAAACGGTTTCATTTAATTTTAGATTGAACCAATTACTTTCCCCGACAACACGGCATATAAAACAAAAACTTCTTTGGATTCCTTACAATTCCAGAAAATTGTAAATTTAATTTAATTTTCTATTTATAACTTATTGTACTCGTATGGTGTATGTTTGTGAATAAAACGCCGAACAACTCACGACCGTATTGTGAAATGAATATTTGGGCATCTTCGCTTGCAAGTTTGTTTAAACATATCTTAACATAGTCTAACCTAATGCATAAAACTCATATCCGCAAATCTCAACCAAGTTATATGCCTTAGGTTATGTTTTTTAAAAAGACTGTTTTTGTAATTCGTCTACAAAATAACGTAACTGTGGTTAGGTTAGGCGGATTAAAAAATTATGAAATGCTTTAACCAGAAAGTGAAGCAAGCGGTAACTTTCTAATTTTGACAATATTATCGTAAGTTGTACGTCGTTTTATAAAACAGCAAGAGGTTTTATAAAATGTATAGCCAGATGGTAAAATATATAAATTAACGAAGATTTAATATTCTGGCCGTGTTTTATCATTTTCTTGTGCTCAATCGTCTGCAAAAACTACAAAACTCCTTTAATTTGTACCCAGAGCCGGATCGTGGCACAGGTAAACCTAGGCAGTTTCCTGGGAGCGTCAGTCAAATTGAGGCGCCCCAAGCGTTTCTTAAATCATTAACTTTTAAAAATCTATATTAGCAAATTGAAATTCGTTAAACAGAAAACTTATTGAAATCTCACATGTCATATAATTTAATTGTGAAATTGTGCATGAAAAGTGTAATAATATAAATGTATGTATAGTCTTTCCACGAAATCAACCGATTTACGTCATCAGTAGAAAGTTACTAAATTTTTTAGCTAATTTATTAATATATTCCGTAACTTAACCATGACGGTGGTTATAGTTTTCTTGTGGTTCACGTGGTCAGGTTATGGTTATTGTAAAGTGTTTGTGATTCGGAACATCTTGGTTAATTTGTGTCGGTAAAGCAGGCAACCACCGCATCATTAGAAATAAGAGACAACGTAACTCTATTTGTCTATTTTATACTACCGTGAATATTTTACACATCAGTATATATTAATAATAATTATACGTTTATACAATTTTATTTATTATATTATAAGAAATAAGAAAATAAGCACAATAACCACAAAAAATTAAGGTCGTTGTGGTCACGAAAAAGGAACCAAAACTTTCAGGAACTACATTCAGAAATGGAATCTCGATACTGAAATTATGTTTGTAAATGACCACGTTTTAAGGTCCCTAGAATCCAATTTTAACATTTTCACGATGATGTCTGTGTGTATGTATGTATGTCCTCCACTCTAACTCAAATACTATCAGTCAGAAAATTTTAAAACCTTGTATTTCGAACTTTTTTCTGTACTGGAAAGAGCCCATTAGATTTTTGTGAAAATCGGATAACCGGAAATGGCACTTTACTAGAAGCTCAAAATAGTTTTTTTTTTCGAAAAACACTTTTAAATGTAATTTTTTTGAGATTAATGTTATAAAAATTAAAGATTATTAAATTTTCTATAGATTTGCATTAATACTTTTTCTATATATTTTATGGATAAATTTATAAAATTGTCTATAATTTAAATCCCAGATCCTTCGCTTTAAACAAACAAAACGCAGTTATTCAAATGCATGTAACTGACAGATAAATGTCACTATCACAGAACTAATAATTTCAAAATAATATTAGTAACGTTTTAAAAAGAAAAAAGTAAATAGAACAATAGAAAAGGAATTCAATACAGTTTCCAGCATAAGTAAATAAAAAATTAACGATTACAAAAATGTTTAAACTAATCCTCATTGTTGGATTAGTGAATTCTATTCTATCCCAGTATTTAAAATTTTATCTTCATTTTATTATAGCTCCGGTAACTCAATGGTTAATGCAATGCCTTATGTCATGAGGGCCCTCGGGGCTCCGAGTCCGAATCCCACTAAGCCATGAATGTGTGTGAATGTGAACCGACTCTGTAATTGGGATTTAATCCTGCTGAGGGTTTTTTTAAAAAAAACGTTACTTGGATTAGATTAGACTATATTATAAGAAATAAACTGCCAGGTAATGGCAGGAGGTATTGTGTTGGCCACACCAGACTTTTTCGTTAAAAACGCCGATTTCAATCGTAACTCTTACCAATAGGAGCATAAAAAAGTAGGTATATTTAAAAGACTCACATCGAACAATGTATTATTAACTCTGTTTTATTTCATAACGTATATACTAAAAGTAAATTTAATTGTCAAAGTTTTAAAATAATTCATATTTTCTGAAAACATTTCAAACGTTTGGGGATTTTTAGTTTCTCATATTTTTCGGAAGTTAATTAAGTAAATCGGTTGATATTTATTATTATAACAAATTTTACTTTATCTTAAATTTTTAATTTTTTCTACTGCATGGTGGGTGAGGGGGAGCATATTAATATTTTCTGCCAAGGGGCAAAATTAAGCCAAATCCGGTACTTTTGAATTGTACCTAAATGTTGGAAAGTAAGCAGAGAAGAGTTCCATTCATTCAACCAATTGAATTTATCACACTTTATTATAGTGGTTAGATAGATTATAAAAAAAATCCCGCCTCATATTTTAATCTCATAGTTTGCAGGTGAAATTCACTGATTACCGTTGTAACCAGAAATCGTCATGTCATAATGTCATTAGCCGGTCGGTAGCTTCAAATCAATGTACCTCAAATCTATTCAGAAAATACAGTCACATTATCAAAAATCATAGAAAATTATTTCCCTTTATTTGATTGCAAAGTATTAAAAAAAATAAAACTACAGCTTCCTGGTAGTTATCACTAAATGCTATTCAAACAGTGGCAAAACCCAATACAAACACATTTTATTTAACATTCGGGATGTAATTCTTTTGATCCTGAGGGTTTAGACCACATCTCAATGTCAAACAATCGCTAGCGAGGTGACACGCACGGCCAACTTCAATCTGAGCAGGGAAAGAACAAGGAGTTTAAATCCACGTGACGACAAGGCAAGAAAAACATTGGATTTCTCACAGAATGTGATTTTGAATTTGTACGAGGGTGATAGGATGGCATTGATAAAATATTACATTTTTTCCAGGAAGTTCTTTTAATATCAAAAAGTAAAAAAAATATTCTCATTGTCATAGTCATTAATCTGAATTAATATACAATATTTCTTCTGTACTGCATACTATACATTCATTTTATAATATTTAAACTAGATTATGAACTATAATTATATGAAAACAATGACTGCAACAATAATTATAAGCAATGACAATTAAATTGTCAAATTGATATTGTGTTTATTGCAAATGTGCATGTACATCGAATTTAAACTTTTTCTTATGTAAAATTTAATTTTAAACAACTTTTTTAATCCTACAGTTACAGGGGACTCAATTTTCGTACATTTTTAAAATTTCATGTTAAACTCCTAAATTCCAAATTTCGATGCATATGTATAAAAAATCACATTCTCGTTACTCATCTCAAATATGACTTATTTACATTAGTTACCAATGGATGTCATACTTATTAAGCGCTCTTAATTGTACTTAGAAAATTACAGCAAATTTATTATGATTATACTTTTTTAAACAATGGCTCCTATTCTACTGCAATTTAAGAAAAATATATTGGGCACCATCATTTTCACGTAGTTTAAAATTGGATGAATCGAAAAAATTCTATTTTTTAATCAACTATCGTCCAATCTTTATCTTTTTTTCACAAAATTTAATTCGGTGGTACGTTGGTTTTTCTATTTGGAAATCAATATTTTTTTCTATTAACTTAAAACAAAAAATCTATTTCACTCTCAAGTAAACATCTCAACACGATGTTGCGACACATACAAGTACTAGCAAGTTTTTCATTCCATAAGTGATACTCGAAATATTTACTCCTTGTCTTGTTTTCTGCACGTCAACAACAGATTTTCGATTTATGAGTTTGGCGATGCTGAAGATTTGCGAAGACTACTGTTTCGTTTTCTATCTGATACACTTTTCGAAAACATAAATTTTAGGTAGTAATATTTTCAATTACAGTTGATTTTTCGACTGATAATAAAGCAGAAACTGTAGGAAATGTTTTTCTTTGTTTGAAAGATAACTTTAGTTTGAGAAAACAGTGACTAAAATTAAACTGTAAAAGTTTATGGTTCGTAACATTCTAGATACTATTAATTTATCATTATCATCACAGGTAGGTGTATCAATAACGATATATCATCTAGAGATGCAGCATATATCCGAATAATGCAAAAAGGCATTTATATAATTGCTATGTCGAGAACTATAAGAACTACAAAGATGGTTAAATGTGCAAACAATTTCTATATCACAAGACAAATTTAAATAAAAGAAAAATTTTTTTTGTGCAAGCGGACGCGAAATAAGCATTTCGCAGCCGCAATACAGGCCGCGAAATTGGATTTCGCGGCCGTTGTCATGGTAGCGGCCGCGAAATTAAGTAAACAATCACTCTGACACTTATGAATTGTATGGTTTTGTTTATCAAATGTCAATCCCATAGCCACCTTGAAAGCTAACTTTCTATTTACAATGAAATTGTTTAAAATTAATAAAATTTGTGACAATTTTTCTCTCGGTACGCTAAAGAGTGATTTCGCGGCCTTGATATACAAATAACTATTTTTTGTGCAACCGGGCGCGAAATAAGCATTTCGCAGCCGTAATACAAGCCGCGAAATTGGATTTCGCGACCGTTGTTATGGTCACGGCCGCGAAATGAGGTAAACAATCACTTTGACACTTGAGAAATGCATGGTTTTGTTTATCAAATGTCAATCCCATAGCCACCTTGAAAGCTAACTTTCTATTTACAATGAAACTGTTTAAAATTATTAAAATTTGTAATTACATATTTTGTACGGTTGCACAAAAAATATTGTGTACACCTTGTCCGCGAAATCCTTTAGCGCCCTCGAGATTGTCTTGCCTCGGCCGCAAGCGGCCTCGGCGATAATTTTTCTCTCGGTAGGGTGATTTCGCGGCCTTGATATACAAATAACTATTTTCGACCAGTGATTCTCAAAATACGGAACCTAACTTTTTTATTTTAAATGAGAATATATATTTTTTATTTGCTCATTCGTTAGAGATTTAATTTTGAATTTAGTGTTATAATATTTTTATAGCCTTAAGTAACCATTTTTTTTTTTTGAGAAATATGCATGTAAAGTTTTATACCAATTTGATTAAAATATGGCTATAATAAGAGTGCCATGAATGGAAAAACTGACATGTCATTTTTATTACATAGAATTAGAGTGCCCTGACCGGAAGAAGTGAATGTTTTGTTCTTGTAAGTGATCATAAATGCCAACATAAACAAAATATTCACGTATGGTATCGCACTGAGTACTCTAATGAATTCAATATGATCCAAGACTTATAATGAAAGACATAAAATCTCAAATTGAGGACTATAATGTCGTCATTATGACACGGCAGCATATAAATTATCTAATAGTTTTTCAAATGAAGTAACAACATAACCTAACGCATTATGGCATTTTGTTTCATTTTGGAAATATAACGACAATACAGTTAAAAGAACTTATTTTAATTCTGAATGAAATAACGTTATTGAATCTTATATTTCAGAAACCTTCTGTGTTTACCATCAGTATGATGTTTTGAAATGTGTTAAATTATGTTAATGATTAAAATATATATTTAAAATCCATTTTTCGCACCTTTTAAAGTAGCGGTACTTCCATAAATCGCTACTTCAACTGTCAAATGTCAACATTAATCTCAAAAATTAAATAACAATATATTAAATTGTAAATAATACTTATTTCAAATATTATAGGTTTTATTTACAAAAATATGCTACCTATTCTTGTCTATTCACAAGATAAAATAAAATTTTAAAAATCAAAATTGCGCTTCGGGTGTTGAAGTGAGAATACTAACCAATATGGCAATAAAAGCAAAAGCAGTCTCTTCCGTCTTATATTAAATTTTATGATCTGCCTACTATTAAAATTGGTTGAATTGAAAATATCTTTTTAATCAATAATTACCACTTTTCTAATAAAGTGGCTGAAGTACTATGTGAGAGCGTTAAAATTCACTACCCCATCCTCTTATTATCTTAATTTAAAGAACTAATGACAAGTCGATTTATCTAGAGTGCTTGAAAATTAAATCACAAAGTTCCAGAATATTAATGAAGTTGGCAAAGAGAGAAAACCTATTTTATGTGAATGTAGTCGCAGTAAAAAGTGAACTTTCATTAAAACTGTGTTGAAATTTATTTGACCAAAGTAACTTTATTTTGAATATATAAATTTCTGTTTGGAACTTTCGCAAAAAGAGGGAAATATTAAAAAAAGTTGTGACAGGAGATCAGTGAAGCTTAATGGGATTTTTTATTTGAATTTGAAAGGTGGTAAACATAGAAAAGAAACAAGAATTTCACCAATTATTCAAATACTTTGAAAAGTTTCCAAGAAAACCTTGTACGCATATTCCTTGAAAGATTATATTAAAAGGTTTTTTAAAATTTATAAGCTGCTCGTAGAAGGTAAACAAATCATTTTCTTTATCATTATTACAAAAAAGCACAATTTAAATATCTATTCATAAAAAATATTTAATGTATATTACAAAGAGCTTCATTCTTAAACGATTTTGGTGATATTTTGTTATTTGAGATTGGCATAACTGCGATAAATACACTAAATACCTATCTAGACAACGGATAATAAAAACCACAAATCACTGTCACCAACCTAATAATGCTACACAAAATATCCCTTAATGGAAATTGTCAAATATTTTTATAAAAAAATAATGTAAATGACAGCCTCAACAGAGAAAATAGTATAAAACACACAGAAGACAATTCAAGCACTCCGTTCGCCAACTCGCCGCTGCGCGCTCGTGGAGAATTTGTATCTCGTGCTAGAATACTTGCCTTTTGTAACTTATTTTTTAATATACTATTCCATTATGAATATTCATAATATAATTTATTTTTTGTGCAACCGGACGCGAAATAAGCATTTCGCAGCCGCAATACAGGCCGCGAAATTCAATTTCGCAACCGTTATTATGGTAACGGCCGCGAAATTCATTTCGCAGACGTTGTCATGGTAGCGGCCGCGAAATTAGGTAAATAATCACTTTGACACTTGAAAATTGCATGGTTTTGTTTATCAAATGTTAATCCCGTAGCCACCGTGAAAGCTAACTTTCTATATACAATGAAACTGTTTAAAATTAATAAAATTTGTAATTACATATTTTCTACAGTTGCACAAAAAATATTGTGTACACCTTGTCCGCGAAATCCTTTAGCGCCCTCGAGAATGTCTTGCCTCGGCCGCAAGCGGCCTCGGCGACAATTTTTCTCTCAGTACGCTAAAGAGTGATTTCGCGGCCTTGATATACAAATAACTATTAAAAATAAAATTGTATACATATACACCCATTCAATCCCGGTTATATATTTTGTTTAAAAGTTTGTAATTTATTTTTGTTATCCCAGTATTTTTATCGGTGGTTAAAGAATCTGTCAACTTAACTGTCAGTTAAAAGATTTTCATTATTGTGAACCAATATCCTTTATTGTAAACAAGTATTTTTTTTTGTAATCCAAAATAATTTTTTAAGTCAAAGGATATAAACAGAGAGACATTAATATTCACCATATTTTTGTATGTTGGTATATTAAAGGCGTTTTTTGGCGTTACATTGGTTTGTAACTATTTCGTACTGTTTCAAACCGTTTTATTTTAGCGACGTAACGGCATCGTTAGAAACGAAATTGGTTAAAACAGTTTTATATGTTTTTAAACCGATCCGCTGGGCCGGTTTGAAACAATTTCAAATTATTATGTAGTAGAGGACGGCCCGGATTTATAGTGCTAGGCTCTCCAAAATTTTGCGCCCATATATAAATCCGGTACTGAGTAGAGGGGTAAACGTTAAGAACACAGAACACCGGTAAACGTTTCTAAATCATTACATATTAGTTAAAAATTTAATAATTCTGGATTTTCCATTATTATCTGTGAAAATAAAACATTTGTACGTATAAATAAACATTATAATATAAAAATACGTATATTTAAACTGTCATAAAATAACAATAGATTGCAACCAAAGAACCGGTTTATTTTAATCACTGTTTTGAACAGTTTTTAAGTACACCACAAATTCAAACTCACTCAAATGTCCAATTTACATTTGACAGATATAAATTTATACTTGTTTAGTTGAAAACACAAAATTTTGGTTATCCCCACATTTATGACGTCATATACGAAATAGTTTTCGAAACATATCGAAACTGGTTCAACGCCAAAAAACGCCGTACGTATTAACAACGGTAAGGACAGTTTACCGATCGAAGACAATGTTTAGGAAGTGAGTGAAACAAAGGCTCCAATTTTGTCTGAGATCGGTAATTCTTTAATGTTCGTGATGCTTATAACATTTTTGCATGATTGACGCACAAAATTAAAAAAAAAGATTTAACTAAAACATTTAGAATTAGGTTATAATTTCAAAATTAATTTTTTAAACTCATTTTCATACTCTACTCTCTGGTTATACGAGTAGTAAAATGTAAAATTATATACATTAATAAAATATTACAACAAGAATCCTGGGCAAATATTCGACATTTGTTTGTATACAACTAGGAATAAATTAAGCGATCTGATACTGATGATATTATATATTTTATATAATAATTTCTTAAGTGCAACTGAATTTGCCATTCCATTTTATCTCTTGTAGTTAATGTTACTGACAGTAATGAATCCTTATATGTACATATTAATAACCTGAAGCTGTTCTGATTATCTTTTAATCAGAATCAAAAACTTGGCAATCAAACACTTGGTTCGTCGAGAGTGATTTAGTTCGAACTGCGAGCTATTTACTCTCTTGCGAACTTTATGTAAATACGGCGAATTACGGCTGTTTGTTTCTGTTTTGTGCGCAATTACCATCTCTCCACTCAGAGCTTTCAAAGCAAGAATTTGTTAGCTAATGAATGAAGTGTTAAATATAAACGATCAAATGGGTTTTTAACACTGGCGATTAGTTAAGGAGATTAATGTCAATGTCAGGAGCAAGTATGTATATTATTAAATAAACAGTGTTTTAGTATTTCTAAAAAAAAAATAAAAATAAGAAATAATTTGAATTAATTACCAACGTTTAACGTACGTATTATCTAGAGACGCCTGATTCTGAAATTGCAACACACCATAATTTTATCTGAAACTTTTTGGGAGTTACGTACAAGAAAGATATACAACATTCTGTAAGAGCCCCAAAATGAAAACAATAAAGGAAAATGATTTTTCGAAAGCTACACGAAATAAACTTTGAATCTTGCTAAGGGCTCATGGGAAAAGTCAGAACTAAACTTCATCGTATATATGAAACCAGGTCACTAGCTCTATATTAAATATGAATGTTAAAGCTTAAGCTATGTTAATTATTGAAGTAATATTCAGGTTCAATATAAATTTCCTGAAGCCACGCCCATTCAAATTTTTTCTGAAAACTTGTGTGACGCATCATATGTTGTTATCTATACCTATCTAATCCAGACGATATAGGAGATGTACGTGTATGTTTTGCTTCTAGCTAGGTGCATATTATACCCATTTACGTTTTACATACTATTCGAACGATTTAAACAACAACGTATTTAACTAAAGTTTTGAAAAATATTCACAAATCTATCTGTAGATAAGTTAGACAGATAGCCGAAACGTAAAATTGTTAACGAGTTTGTTGATCAAAATATTGGACCAGACGACTATTTATCGAACTATACGGGAATGTGAGGAAAATGTAGTATGTATTAATTTATCAAAAAGTGGGCGATCCAAACTTTTGCCCGCAAATCAAATCAGCAGATTCATTCAAAGTGCTTTAGACAAGGTTAGAACGTCATCACGGAAATTAACTCGACAGTTTATAATTTTAAAGATGATTGTTACAAGAACTTTGGTCAGAAATGATTGGAAACTTCAAAAAGAATGTAACCAAATAGCCAGTGGTCCACTCGGCCCCGCTTGAACGAATCTCCAGATGCTGCACAGAATTAAGGAGCCAACAGGAAAGCAGAGAGTGTATAATCTCGCAAATGTGTCTCAGCCGCAATTGATGGAAGGGTTTGTGGTATTTCTTAGCAGAAAAGTATACAACAATGGCAGGGAATACAAAACGAACAACAGTTACAGACAATATTATTTCGGACAATACGGAATGTAGATTTAACATCGTCCAGCGACAAATGAGACAAGGTATTAAAAAGCTGCGTTGCATTGAAGATAATGTCATCTATCAGTGTTGTAAAATTAGATTTCTTATCTCCAAGTTTAAAGGAAAAACTCCTTATGTCAACGTTTCATTAAAAAAATTCTTTCTATTTTGCGAAGAGTTCTAAATTTTTTCTCAAAAGTTTTGTTACATACATTAGATATTATAGGACTCTCAATGCTATTGAGGAAAAAGCACCATACGCGGGGTAGTAAGTTTTATTAATTGTTGAAAATTAATGCCGGTCGATCATTATGAATCTGAGCTCGTATACAGCTAGCAATAACTAAAAGACATTAATGACATATTCATTATTTTTTTCACATTTACAAATGCTGATCTTCTATATCGTGTAATATTTCCAATATTCCATATTGAGGTTATGTGCCATACACAATCCTTTAGGGCGGGTAATGAAATCGTAGCAGGTCGTGTAGGCTGACGGCTGTCACGTGACCATTATATGTTATATTCAGGCGTTGGGACGCCTCAGCTGATCTTTTCAGTGACCGCCGGCATCTTTCTGATCGCTTACAACATCGCTCTACCGTGAAAGAACCTCGCTTTAATATGGGAGGGTGCAAGCACTTTTTCTATGATAAAACATGTATCATTTAGGAGAGATATATCTTGTAAATGACATACTTAATGTGATGGTATAGATACTGTATGTACTTTCACTTAAGTGAAGAAAAAATATATAAGAAAATAAAACTAATGCTCAATATAATTTTCGAAAACAATTACTGGTAGGGACCAGTTTCATTTAGATTAATAAATTGGGGCTGTAATAAATAATGTATTTTATAAAATCTGACACTACTTTATAAGATATTTCATTCTACACTATGATCAGTGCTATCTTGTTCCTAATGAAACCAGTTAAAAATGCAAGATAGTATTTATAATTTGTTGTGATATTTAGCAGTGGATACACATACATATATTTCTGAATATTAAATATATAATATAAAATATGTGCTAGCCACTAGACCACAGCTGGCTGACTAATCGGTTTTATCCATTTGATTATTTTTTGACATTTCTTACAACCAATGAAATGTTCTATTTTGTGTCACGTGTCTGCGTTTTAACCAATCCTGTCATTATCATACTGAGAATAAAGTTCTAGAGATTATTCCCGGGAATAATCTCTGTAGCTTTTGTTTTTATTGACATGTCAGATAGTAATCAACACATAAGTAAAATGAGCGAAAAAGACCAATTTTTGCCATTTCTGATCATGAAATAAATCAAAAAATTATAGAAACCACTTCTAAAACTAATATAATTAGTAATTATATCTTTTGAATATTTATTTTGCGTTGTCAAAGTGTGTTCTAGTTGTCAAAACAGACTTACCAACTGAGCCATGTAAATGAATGAAGCTAGTTAATTACGACAGTAGATAGCGTTACAATAGAATGCCAGCCTGATTTCGTTGCTTGAAACTTGTGGATCAAGAAATAATCTAATTAAATAATTAAAACCTGTTGCCATTTGGCAATAGTCACGAAAGTCCGTAGTTTTCGAAATATCTGTCAAATTATTTTTAATATATTTTCACTCTCTTGTTATATTATTACTGAAAATATTTTTTTTTTTCCATTAATATGAAAGTGGCAGGCAATTTTGAAAAGCATTCTGAAGTAAATACCAGATTTTAATCTTCAATGTCTGGTACATTATATGTTAGGTGTTTCTTTTCGTGTTAGTTTTATTCTATTACCTTTTTAAGTTTTTTTTATGATGTTTAAAAAATATAAAAGGTCTGCAATTATGCGTTTAAAATGCAGGAAGTAAAAGTAATTCATTCTTTCTACATCGTTTTATGAACTGCGGAATAATTTGTATGAAAAAAAAAAGTTGTAACGAAAAATTCCCGTTTAAGAATATTCTCTATTGGGTAATATTTCCGTACATTAAGGCTGGAACATACCATTAAAACTAAGTATATGATTATTAAAAACCGTGTGTGTAAGTATTTAAGCGCCCCTAACGATAATGACATGCAAACGACGATCTTGATGACGTTGAAAAGTGCGTTTTCCTGTTCAATATCCTCATTGTGTGAACAAAAAATAAAAATAAGTAGAATAGTTAGACACAGAAAACCACTTATCGCATGCGGCCAAATTCACTCGTATGGTAAAAATGAAATTAGGCTATGTGCGAATGGACCGTTTATTCGTTACTGTCATGGACTCCTTCCGTGTAATTCGTTGTTTGTGCTTTATACTCTATTCCGGAAGTGTGTCGCGGTGGGAACGCCTTCCTTTTAGCATGTTTCCGGTGCGTGGAACTGGCGGGAGACTACGCTAATAGTTTACCGCGAGAGGTGAGCCTAATGATTTTCAAACACTCCGCAGAGACCGCGGGACGCCGCTCCGTAGATGTAGAACGTACATGATTATTACAAAGGAAGATTAAATATAGATATAACTTTACTATAGTTACAGCATAGCGATGAAAATTATCTGCTGAAGCTGAAAATAGAAGCAAAACGTGGATATGAATACTGACAAACAAAATAATTATTAAGCAACTTTATGCCTCATAATATTTAGTCAATAAAATAATCGCATGCTATCATTTTTACCTTCCATCACCTTTAGGTAAGGAAGGTATATTGTCTTTGGTGAAAAAATTCGGTGGTGAGTTTTTGATGAATAAGCATGTTTTAGGGTCCCTAGAATACGATTTTACTATTTTTACGATGATGTCTGTATGTGTATGTGTGTGTGTGTGTGTGTGTGTGTGTGTGTGTGTGTGTGTGTGTGTGTGTGTGTGTGTGTGTGTGTGTGTGTGTGTGTGTGTGTGTGTGTGTGTGTGTGTGTGTGTGTGTGTGTGTGTGTGTGTGTGTGTGTGTGTGTGTGTGTGTGTGTGTGTGTGTGTGTGTGTGTGTGTGTGTGTGTGTGTGTGTGTGTGTGTGTGTGTGTGTGTGTGTGTGTGTGTGTGTGTGTGTGTGTGTGTGTGTGTGTGTGTGTGTGTGTGTGTGTGTGTGTGTGTGTGTGTGTGTGTGTGTGTGTGTGTGTGTGTGTGTGTGTGTGTGTGTGTGTGTGTGTGTGTGTGTGTGTGTGTGTGTGTGTGTGTGTGTGTGTGTGGGTGTGTGTGTGTGTGTAACAAAATTTTCGTCTACGATAACTTCCATACTACAATTCTAAAAATTATAATTCTTTCGTATTTCTCTTCGTTACATCCATGTGAAGAGCTGATTAGATTTGAATAGAATTGGACAACCGGAAGTACCCTCATTTGAAGATTTTAACAGTTTTTCTTGAAAAAACAATGTTAAATATCATTTTTTCACATTTAATGTTATTATTATCTGGGGAACCGGGTTCGATCCCGACCGACGCCAAATATTTCCAATTTTAAATGGCACAAAATTGACCCCTGTGGTGCACTCTCCACGCCAGCAATGAGTGCCCGTGAGGTGACGCCTGGTAAGCGCCCGCACGGTGCAAATATATCGTCTATACCGACATCTGTGTACAAAACAGATTGGCATACCCAGCAATGGGTAATAAGCCGTGATGATATATTTATTTATTTATTTAATGTTATTATAAATATTAAAGAATATTTTATTCTCTATACGATTTGACTGCATTTTATGCTTAATATTAAATGGATATAGAGTTAAAAAATTATAAAGAAATTAAATTTCATAAAGTAGCCATAGCTATGAAAACAGCTACTATATTAAAATTCTGATTGAAAGATGTCAGTGTCAAGTGAAATTGACATAATGTGATTGTCTTATAATTTTACTGGAAATATAGGATCTTTTGCTATAAATTTTCTGTATGGAATTTGCATAAAATACATGAAACTGCCGGAAGGTAATGTACAAGAAACATAATCTTTAGTAAGGAACTTTCTGTATAGAACTGACGGAAGGTAATGTGCTGGCCACATCAGATTTTTTAAATTAAGGAGTAAAAATATCTTAAGTATGTTCTATGCTTCCGATTAGCTATTGCTCAGATTTGTATACACACACACACTTTTTCATTATTGTCATTTCGACAAAACCTTTTTTAACATATTATTCACATACTTGTGAATTTTATTCTGTAATCTTTTCAGTCAAAAAACTAACGTCTCTTGTAATTATATTGAAAGTTCAATCATTTATATTGGTAGTATCTGCATATTTTATTTGCTACCCTTGGCATGGGAAGTATAGGGATCGTGCTAAAAGTCGCATATCGAGATTTTGGTAAATGACCACGTTTTAAGGTCCCTAGAATCCAATTTTAACATTTTCACGATGATGTGTGTGTGTGCGCGCGTGGGTCCTCCACTCTAACTCAAATACTATTTTTCAGAAAATTTTGAAACCTTATATTTCTACCTTATTCTAATATGTGAAAAAGCCATTAGATTTTGGTGTATATCAGATATCCGGAAATGGTACTTTACTTGAAGCTCATAGTTTTTCTTAGAAAAATAGCTTCAAATGAAATATTTTCAAGATTTGTGTTATAATAAAAATTAAAGATTATTAAATTTTCTACAAACTTGCATAAATACTTTTTCTATATATTTATGGATAAATTTATAAAATTAACTATAATTTTAATCTCGGATCCTACGCTTTAAACAAGCAATACTCCTTAGTTACACAGTTTATAGCTCAAATGTATGTAACTGACAGATAAATGTCATTGTCAAAGAACTAATCATTTCAAATTAAATAGTAACGTTTTAAAAAGAAAATAGTAAATATAATACACTGAATGGATCTTATACAGTTTACAGCATAACTAAATATGTAAGTATGTATATTTAAATTAATAAAAATTAAATAGCCGGAGGTTTGGTGTTGGCCACATCAAATATTTTATATTGTACATCTGACTGCAATTTTCTCCTCTCAGTTTAAAAAAGGGGTATAATTTCAAAACAATTTGCATTGTTAACTTTGTTTTCGATTCTAAAAATTCAAATTATCGGGAAACAAAAAACTTCCCATTTAATAATATAATAGGTATGCATAAAAACGAGTTCAATTTGAAATTAAATGTTATGGATTCATCATTTATTAACAAATTAAAACTGACTGGAATTGTTTGGTTTTTATAGGAATTTAGTATTTACCCCATAAAAATAATAAAAGTGAAAACAGAAATTATGTTTTGCAAACAAAATATTTTCAAATACGTATACTCGTATATTTTTCGTACTGTGCTTTGTTTTTGATTATATTTGTTGTTTATTATATTCGCCGTCGAATAAATACCACACACAGTTACGTCCTTATTACGTAATATAGACATAACTCGTATTATATGTTACATACCGAATAACATTGGAAAGTACATGGTCTATGAGACATCACATCCCATGTATGTAGATATTGTAACGTAAATAATATAACAAAAGTATATCACTTCTTTGTAATTATTTGAATATACTACTTACATTGTGAATTTATATACCTGTGACTTTTTTTAATCCTAGAGTTAAATATTACATATTATGAAGGTTAGTAGGAAAATGTGTAGGTATTAACTACAAAAAATATATTTAAATACGTAGTTTATTACAATACTTATATTACATATTTATTACAATACAAATTAAATAAAAAAAAACAACTTAATGAATAATAATAATAATAATAATAATAATAATAATAATAGTTTATTCAAGCATTACACATTACAGTTTCAGCCAGGTCAAAAATACAGAGAAAAAAATATGTAAAAAAGGCAGATACCTACATATGAAAAGACATGTATTCATTTATGCTGTAAAAAGCATTATTTAAGAACAATCTTTTAACAGATAATTTAAATTGTTTCACATTTAATGTTTTTATATTCAATCTAATTTTAGGTAGTAAAAGTTTGTTGTTATTTCGAGTATTGTGAGTATGTACAGTGTTAATTTCTTTATAATCGTGGTAACATTTTTTTACGTACACTAAGTTTTCAAAAATACGGCAACAAGGGAAAGTTAATATTTGCTGTTGAATAAATGTTTCTCTACAGTGTTCATTAAAATTTAAATTGAACATTATCCTCAATGCTTTTTTTTGTTGGTAGGACTATTTTCCCATAACAAAATACCATATATCATTTTAGAAGTATAAAGTTCGTAAAATATGTGGGCTAACACTTGTTTTCATACTCTTAAGTAAGTAAAGTACTTTGCTTAATTCTTTACCAAGGAGTTCAATGTTTTCACGCCAATCTAATTTGTATTGTATAGTTAATCCGAGCAGCTTAACTTTGGGTGAGCCAAAGGTATAAGATTCTTTTTTCAAGGTAAACAAAATGTTTTGATTTTTGTCTTCATTGACTGTTAATTTGTTAGCAGCAAACCATTCATTGGCTAACATAATGGAATCGTTATTTTTAATAAGTAGTGACTCTGTATTATTACAAGTTTTTACTATAGTAGTATCATCTGCGTAAAGAATACTTTCCGCATTTTTTAAAGTATATGGTAAGTCATTTATATATATTAAGAATAATGTTGGTCCTAAATGAGAACCTTGAGGAACTCCATATTTATTTATTTTTCTGGCGCTGTGTGATCCCTTGTAAACTACTATTTGTTGCCTGTTATCTAAGTAATTCTCTAGAAGTTTTAAAGGTATGCCTCTAATTCCGTAGTATTGTAGTTTGCTTAGTAAAATCTCATGAAATACGCAATCGAATGCCTTACTAAGGTCACATAAAGTTGCTGAAACTGAATTATTATTTTCAAAATTATTTAGTACAAAGTTATTAAGGTGTAATAAAGCATTAGTCGTAGACTTATTATTTCTAAATCCATATTGATTTTGGTGAAAAAATTGATTGTGTTCAAAATAATGTACAATTCGTTTATTTATTAAAATTTCAAATATCTTAGATTCTGTTCACATCTATAATTCGCAAAATCTGTAAATATGAACAAAATCGCACCTAAAGCTTCCACTCTTATGTATAATTTTATATTAATCAACAAGAACAGATGTGTTTTGTCACTTTTTACAGATTTACAGATCTGTAAAACTTGCAGATGTGAACAGAATCGACCCATAAATTTCACTTAGACTAGTTTAATACAATTTATTAATACAATACGTAAAATATATAATATGTAACGTGTATAAACGTTTTTCATTTTAAATTCTAATTTTATAGTATTTTAGTTTGAAATTATTTCAGGTTATCTAAATTTTCATTTTCGTTCAAGAATGAAAATAAGCTACATAATGAATATAGTTACATAAACTAACTTACCGTATCACAAGCCGATTTTGCCATGAAATCAAAGAATTAGAGCACGTATTAAAGTATACACACCACATAAAACATAAACAAATACTGCAATGGCTGCAAAAGTAAAATGCATCGTTGTTAAACCCCTACACACCTGGCTTGGATAGACAGAGACCTTGGTCACCTAAGTAGACCAATTAGATTTGTAATAGATGACACGTGATCAATGCACTATGAATATATTATAAGTACGGTAACATGAATATAGTTGTAGGTATGTACCATGTCCAATACCAATGTGACATACCGACAATATCATTTTACAGTCTCTTGAAAGATGTCCAACATGGTACATGTATATTACGTTATAAGTACGTAAATAAATTATATACTACATAGGTTTCAGACATTACATACCTGGTACATATATGTTAAAATTGTGTTTGCTGGTATGGGCTGATGCTCAACTTGTTCCCTTCTCCGCACCCTGTCCTTGCCATGCGATGTTGCCACTTCTTCATAACTTAGCATTTTTAACATTGCCACTGAATTGCCGTCAAATATATATATATATATATGGATTGATGCTCAACTTTTTCCATTAACCGCAACCTATCCCTCGCCATGCGGTGTTACCGCTTCTTCATATCTTAGTTAGTTAATATTGCCACTGAATTGGCAACAGTGTAGAAATCTCCAGTCCATACTTATTTGATGGCAATAACAATAACTATAGTATGATGTGAAGTGGCGTGACCAGAATAGAATGAAATGGTTTGATTTCTATTTTGTCAAATAGAAAATTTGATTTCATAACTTTTTTGTGACATTTTGATGTATTGTAAATATAAAAGAAAATTATATATGTACATAAATTGTAAACAATTAAACTGAAATAATTCCTGAAGTTGAATTTCATTTCATAAACTGTGTGCGCAATCTGTGTTAACTACTGAATGAGAACAAGAAAGCATTCTGTTATAAAAACTCACCGTTCTCGTTATCGTGTAAGCTGTACTGTTTTATTTGACGTAATTTAAGTGGGCTATGAAAGGAGATGCAAGTTTCACCATATCTGTTTACATTTTATGTCTGAAATTGCACTGCTTCTGCTTCGAATGGAGTACACTCTACGTTAAAAGATTACGCTACAGATATGCAGCATGCGATGTTGTCACACATGAATTACATACGGTGCCAGAGAGACAAATATCATATCCGGCATCTATTAACAAAGTTTAATGAAGTTTCCTCTAAAAATGGGTCAGCAAAATCGTAAAAGTTATTCATTTTGCAATTGTTAATCTCTCTATTTCAACAACTTTTCCCTTCTTTAGAAATTTTAAATAGACTTATATAAATTAAAATTGTACCATTGTTTAAAATTAAGATTGCCGTTTACAGCAATTCTTCAAATCTTATTTTTAATTATAAAAACAATTTTTATTTAACACTTATGGTTTTTCTTTTCTTTTTTTGATATTTTTTTCGGCATTAGTTTTTCTAAATATACGAGTTTTTAATGCTCTTATGGTAAGTCACATATCTACTCTATACCAAATTCTTACTACTTTCAAGCCTCCCGCTAACGCCTTTTTGAATTATAGAATCTATTTTTTAAAGTAGAATGCAGATAGTGATGCACGACGAGGCGAGAGTACTCTCGCATCTCGTCTCGCCTAGTTGCATTATGCGAGACGAGAACGAGAGCGAGATTACAGTTTAAATTTCGAGGCGAGATCGATATAACAATTGCGAGAAGCGAGAAATCTCGCGAGATTCTCGCGAGAGTCTCGCAATAAAAAGGATTAGTAACTTTATAGCTTTGATTCATAAATTCAATGAAAAAATGTACCGTACATGGAGTGGAGTCAACGCTAATAGAACACGTGAATGTGAAAATTATATGAATTCATTATATTTCTTGAGTCTATCTAGAGTTGATTGGTATCGGTCCCAGAGCGAGGAAATACATAATAAAGACAGAATCGGTTTTGCATCCAATAGAAATAATTTTTTCCAATATTTCAGCCCCTAATTCACCCCAGTTAAAACCACGGCTAATAAAATTACAATCTGGTGATAAATTGGATATTTTAGAGGTAAATTAAATTATTTACTAACTTATCACATTTTCTGGTGACCGTCAATGAATAAACATTATGCTCATATTTGGTAACCGGAATTTAGTGTTTCGTCTCTTTATTATACGACTGCAAATACTGTTACGTAAATACGTAATGCGCAAGCGCTTATTTCTATAGCGAGACTCTCGTGCGAGAACGATACGAGACCCAAAAAATGTGCGAGAACGAGAGCGAGATCGAGATTACCGATCCGAAAACGAGACGATATCGATATTTTATATTTCTCGTCTCGTCTCGCCTCGCGTGCATCATTAAATGCAGAAAATAACGAAACAATAAATGTACAAAAAATAATACTTGTTTGAAATTACGAGTATGATGCCCCGCTAGTAAAAAATACTTGCGTTTGTATGAAAATAAAAGATATGTCGAAAGACATAAGCTGCCAGTGGCAAGTAATATTTGGAATAGAATAGATAGTCTGCTTCTTATTCATGCATATTTCCAATTATTGACCACGAAAGTTATTTATTAGTGAACTTCCCTGTTTGAAAACAAAACGAGCTTAATATCTGCCTAAGATTTTGTAGAACTACAGATTTACAGATCGCTTTCAATTTAGATATAATTTTTTATTATTATTATTATTATTATTATTATTATTATTTTATATTATTGCTTACACATACATAGGTACGTCCATTTCTATATTTTTAACACTGAATTATTTTTTAGCTGAGATATAAGTATAGCATCATTTCGTTCTTTTGTTGTCCCTTTTCGTACTTATATCTATTTATTTCCCTGTCCTACCGTCATTGTTCTCCCACAATCCTTGGTCCTTTGAAGCTATTTACTGTCCACATCCTCTATCATTCGCTAAATGCACTACGGACAATCCGTTCACAATACCTCCACTCATTTGTCAAAGACAATATATCAGCGTCAAACAATCTCGGGCCGAATGGACGTTCAACTATCCGGGATCTATAGCCATAGCAACGGCTGGGTGCTAGTGCCACTATTTACATACTCTGTCAATTGTTGCTAGATAAGTTCGTGTGCCCGTTATGTTGTTTGAAGAGAGGTTATGTATTTTTGATGCATTTGCTCCCAAAGGTCGTAAAGTATGATGAATAAGGTTGAAAATTTTTGCATCTGCAACATTCATCCACATTTGGTGTAATTTATTGCTGCGATACAATACCGTGAATTATAGTTATCGACTATAGCATCTTTTATCGCGCAGGACTATTTTCAAAAAATCGAAACTTTCAGTGAAATTTATAACGTATACAAAGTGGTGATAATGGAATTCATATTTAGTACAATGCCTGACTCAGGCCATTTAAAACATTGAGTTGAAAATATTTTTATTATTAATTTAATGTCACCTAGGTACCTATACACATGCTTATATAATGAAATTTATCTTTTGTCATAAAATTTAATAGAATCTTTTTTATTTAAAAAGCAGTATAACTTTCCTTAGAGCGCAATTTTACAATAACTGCAGTTGTGTGACAAAGCGAGGGTAAGAGCAATAATAGATAAATAACTTTTTATAAACTTTTCTAAATTATAACGTAGATATAGACTATTTAGGCCTTAAGGATCAAGGATAAATTAGGTAAACAACGAAGAAAGAATTTGTGAAAAATTCGTAGACCCCACAGGGATTTGAACCCTGGACCTTCTCATATCTAGGAGACACTCTCTTATAGTTTAGATAATCATATTTTAACTCTGTTTATCTGTTTAAGTTATAAATGTCAAAATTCAGTTTAGAAATTCTTATCATATTATGATAGTCACGACGTTTATTTGTTGATCATTAAGTTTAGAAATTATTGTGTATACGTGCGTGACTTTGAATGCCGTAGCCTATGCACCCCGTACCCCTAAGATAATTCTGTCCTGAAGATAGCGTTTTGTTCTAGATAGTCGGTTTTAGTTAGCCATGGGATAAACATGGAAGAGTCGACATTAGAGACTCGTGGAATTAACATGTAAGAGTCGAAATCAGTTCGTCGCGTCGGGAAGACGTGTTTTGTTTTGGACATGTAGTGTCTTTTAGTTTTTGGGGCGACGTCCGCCCGCTGGGTTACAGAATGTAACTTATTAGTTGTGTAACATGTTAGGTTTAGTTTAATTGTAAAACAAGTTATTAGTTAGTAAATCGTAAAGAGTGTCCATGTCCGTAAGTTCCCTTCCGTAAATCGTAATGTAAATGTTCATCAGTGTAAAGTGTGTGTGCTCTTCCTAATCACCAGTCAGTTAGAGTCAGTGTATCATCGTAGCAGTCATTAGTAGTAAGAAGAAGTAGTATCATCATCTAGCAGTCATCATCATCTCTCCGCACCCCCCTCGTGTTACAGTTGTAAATACAACTGTAAAGTTATTTAGCAAGTGGACTGTATGAAAATTAGGGTAAAAACGGAGCGAGCAGAGATTACGTAATTGTTACAAAGAGAAACTAACAAAGGGAAAAGAGGACTGACCTGAACGTAACGGGAACAGGAACTGGAAATGTCTGGGGTGATGCATAGATGACGGCTGATTGCGTCATTGAAATGGTAGATGGTCGATCGGTGACGACCAAGTCTTGGAGGCGGGATCTGATGGTTGTGGCTTGGCCACGTCGTGGAGAGACGGTACTCGACGTGAGGTGCCTAGCGCGCCTTGGGGTAGAAAGGGCTTTTGTAGCAGTGTTGCCAGATGGGAGGGAAATTTCCTTTTTGTGGGAATTTTTGAGTCAAGAGGGAAAAAAAGATTTTTCACAAAAAAGAGGGAAAAATAGATATATTTTTTTATTTACATATTTACCGATATCTTGCATTGCTAGCCCTAAAACACAATCGGTAATTTAACTATCAGCCAGAATTATTATAAATATATTTTTAAGATAAACGGTAAACACTGACTAATTTTAAATCAGGGACCGGAAACCGAACCGAACCCGAACCGAAAACCGTTCCGAACCCACTTTTTTTCTGAACGTGGACCAGAACCCGAACCACTGTTAATTTGGTCGATATGAACCCGAACCGGAACTGAACCCACTATTTTCGGGTTCAAAAAACCTAGTTCACTGAACCAACATGTTTTAATACTTCTGTAACACATAGTTGCAAATAGGATTAGTTTTGTACTGAAATAATTATCTGTAAACAAAACCTACATTTTTATATTTTATTTCATTATTTGGAGATGAGGAAGATTTATTAGAAAGCTAATTAAATATCATAAAAGCCCAAGCAGAAATATTAAAATTAAAATAAACCTAATTTACAAGTACATAGTTTTTAAAAATTGTAAAGACGTCCAAAGACTTCCAAAAACTGCTAATATATTAAATTTTTGGGAGGAACAAAAATTGTTACACTCTGTGACGTTGCGAAAATTGAGATAGCAGTTACAGCTACACAGGTTAGTATGGAACGGGCATTTTGTGCACTAAAATTCTTTTTTGCAACTTTAGCGAGCAAATATGTCTGAAGAAATATCTGACATTTTGATTATCAGATTATATGAAAATTAATGAAAATAATTGATCTTGTTTTTCATTTTTATTATGTATCTAATAGAGTAATATTATTTTGTTATTATTGAACATATCGCCTTTTATTTACCATACTCGAACTATAATGTACAATTTTTTAATTTCAGATACATATTTTTTTAATTTTTCGAACCCGAACCGAAACTGAACCGGTACCGAACCACCTAAAAATATTTTTTCCCAATCCGAACCGAACCTGAACCCAATTTTATTTTTATTTATGAACCTGAACCCAAACCGAACCCATTTCTCTTCGGTTTCCGATCTCTGTTTTAAATACCTTTGTATATGAAACTCAAAATCACTAATTGTCAGTATCTACTTTCCTTAGCTTAGCGGTTCAATTCTAATACTCCTAATAATTTAATTTAATGTTATATTTTTTGTATGTTTTGTGCAATAAAATGCAGTACTATCATTATTACAATAATTAATTTTCTGCTGTGAATGCGACCTTTAATGGAGGGAAATTATGACCAAAAGAGGGAAATTTTGAACTACAAATAGGGAATTTTGATAGAAGTCATCTTGCAACACTGTCTTGTAGAGGTTGTGACGATCGTGCCGACTTGGTATGTCGGCAGGTTCTGGTAGCTCCAAAGCGCAGCAAAGAATTAGCCCAAAATGGCCCGCGCAGGGATAAGCACAACACTATACACTTAACACTGCACAATAATATTAATCTCGCTGATACAGAATTACCAATTTCTCATTGAACAGACGAAGACTTTAGGAAAAAAATTGATAAACTGGTAGTGATACTTTACTTGAAGCTCTGAACAGATTTTCGTGAAATATATATTATGATATATTCCAAAACTTGTCAAATTTGGTATTTAAGATTTTCATATGAAGGGGAGCAACATATTAGATTTTGGTTAAAATTGATAAACCGGAAGTGATACTTTATTTGAAGTTCTGAACATATTTTCGTATGATACAATCCAAAACTTTTCAAATTTGGTATGAGAACGACATATTAGATTTTTTTCTAAAATTAATGAACCGGAAAGTAGTACTTTACTTTACTTTACAGAAAGCCATAAACAAATTTTCTTGAAAAAATATATTAAATCATGATCCAAAACTTATCAAATTTGGTACTTAAAACTCGATTTTGACTATACTTATATGATAAACCAGAAGTGGTACTTAATTTGGAGCTCTCAACTGATGTTCGAGGAAAAACATTATAGAATATAATCCAAAATTTTGTA
Organism: Harpalus rubripes; assembly: GCA_963082715.1. Taxonomy (NCBI): domain Eukaryota; kingdom Metazoa; phylum Arthropoda; class Insecta; order Coleoptera; family Carabidae; genus Harpalus; species Harpalus rubripes. The sequence goes on along the minus strand of OY720449.1, from coordinate 31,517,106 downwards.
TTACAGACTTTTGTATTTATTGGAACGAGAAATTAGATTTTTTTTATAAACGATCAATCGGAAGTGATACTTTACTTAAAGCTCATTGCTATTTTAAACATAGAATTGACGGGAGATTATATGTTGGCCACATCAGATTTTTTTTATTGCTAAGGAGTCTCATTATTGCATTCTTAGTTTGTTTACAAAGAAATGCTTAAATTAATATATAGGTAACTTCATTTTAAATGACAATGTGTTTTTGCGTCAGTGCCTCTGACCCTTTTCTTAGTTAATTCCTTCGTAACAACTACTCAACAACAACAAATATAAAAAAAATATAAGATCACGACATATTACCTATTGATGGTTGTTCCAATCTGATTTGTATACAGATTTCGGTAATGATAACGATATATTTGTACCGTGCGGGCGTCATCTCATTGCTGGCGGGGAGAGTGCACCACAGGGTTCAATTTTGTGCCATTTAAAATTCGAAATATTTTGCAATAGATAAGAAAATGCCAATAGTAAACTGTAATTTGACTATCTACTTTTCATAGTAAATTCGCAAAAAAGTATACTAGATTTATATCTGGTTAATATGGGCAGACATTTTGTAGATTTTTATTTTAAGTTTAAAATAAAATTTGTAATTTTTATAAAACGTAAAATTCTATTTGACATTTTATCAACAAATTAGAAACATACATATAATTGAAAATATGTAGTACTTTATAAATTTTATCAATATTTTTACGAGGAATATTATAATGGCATTGGGCACACTATACCAAAGAGACAAAATCGATTTCTGCAATATGTTATTGGTTATTTTAAGGTATATTTTAAAAAAATATATTCAAAAATGAATATAACAAATCGCGTTTTACAGGAGCGAGTTTTGTGCGTTAGGTTGAGTTCAGAGGCTCGATTTTGTAACTTTAAATTCTCAGAGTAGATTTCAAATTCTACAGGTTTAGAACAGTAGAATTCGTTTCTATGATTTATGCTTGACATTTATTTATTTACACCTAGTTTGAAAAATTGAGATAATCATTTTGTAATAATTATTCTCACTACTAGAATTTGAAGTACAGTAGAATTTAAAGTTACAAAACCGAGGTCCACTTGTTTAAGGTTTGTTGAAAAAATCTGTTAGAACATATATTTTCTCGTTTACTTGAATTTTGAATCATTAGAACAAATATTTTGTAGTTCCATTTCATATTTTGTCGTTATTTAAAATATTTGCCGTGCATTATATTTTCCTATCGTTAAGAATGCCAATTTTATAGAGCCGTATTTTATGCATTGCTGGTTTGTTGTTGGGTGCCAATTTGTTTTCCATAAATTTCAGTAACGTACGAATTTTCTAAAAATATTCACCGATCTCCAATAACCGATTCGTTTAATAAATTAATAACAAATACAGTGCCAGCGGTTCTGGTGGCTTAGTATCGAGCCTTCTAAAGTGATGGGGCCTCCAGAAATTAATAAAAATAAAATATGGCGAAATTTATTTGTCAGTTTTTCTTTTTTTGAAGACACAAGTTATTAAGCCTCGTGTCCCAAATGCAGTTAATCCAGTCTAGACTATTTAGTTCGATAATTATGAAAGCTGTATATTATTTGCAGTTATTATCCAACAAAATTGAAATTTAAGAAAAAATTACCACTGAAACTTAAATTTAAGTATCTTTTAAAAAATCCATCAAAAGTTATTTGAAGTCTTAGTTGGCAATTTCAGTATCTTATTCTTGCCTTATCCTTGTCACCATCCTGGAACTTATTAAAAACTAAAATCCCCTATAATCCTCCCTCATGTCTCGGCCCAATCTACTCTTAATCCCACCCCTGTGTCGCCACCACTGTGAGAAAACACAGTGTTGCTTGTTTTATTTGGCCGTTTGTCTGCGAAGACCTATGCGGTGCTTAACTGTGGATGCTGGGATGTGGACTGCCGTATCTTACACGAGAAAAATCAGTGGCGTACGAGGGTATTTTAAAACTGCAGAACAGCGTTTTTCCCTTTAAATATTATAATAATCCTAAGACAATCATGGCCTAAATATAAAACACCTTCATCTAAAAAACAAAAGCACAGCAAGTCAAGTACAGCTTAATCCGTGACTTTTCAAGCATATTTCGTAACCCTTTAAGTCACGTACGCCCTTGTATCTCCGGCCATTATCATTGCAAATGGGAAGGTTTGTACCCGTGTTAAACAACCCTATCTCGCGTACAAACGAAAACGAAAATACCCCCTGCAGAACCGTATTAGAAAAAATCAGGAAATTATTATTTAAAAAAGTATCTAAATCGTGCTGAAAACTCCAAAAAATATAGGTCTTTGACGTAGTTAAATAAATCAATATATCATACGCGTATTGCCCATTGCTGGGTGTGCCAATCTACTTCACCCAGATATCGGTAGTTAACATATTAAATCATTTAGATCTTGCATTGTGCCAAATAATAGAATTCGTGATAATTATTTTAAAAAATATTTCAACATTCTAACGTTTTTATACAAATTTTTGCTAAAGTTTAAAAATTTAATAATATAACAATAACACAAATCGAAATCTTACTTTTATATTATTTAATTATCATCAATGAGTATAAATGCCTTTATTTGTAATAACTGCCGTACCTATTTCTTTTAAGGAAGTATTGAATTTTTTTGAAAGCTGATAATCTTGTGTTATAAATTCCTTGTAAACTTCTTTAAATTTTTATCCTTTTGTTGGTGACAGTAATATTTTTTTTTTTTTGTTAAGTAAATCTACAATGACTAAAAATTTATAATACATATATTATAGAATTTGCCGATAATTTATTTATTATTTTTATCATAATTAACAACATAAAAGGTTGCGTGCCTGAGTGTCTGGCCGCGAATCTGGGGAACAGGGTTCGATCCCGACCGACACCTCAAAGAAATTTTTTTTTACATGGCACAAAAGTGACCCCTGTGGTGCACTCTCCATGCCATCAATAAGTGCCCGTGAGGTAACGCCGGACGCCGGGTAAATGACCGCACAGTACAGATACTTCATCTTCATTACCGAAATCTGTGTACAGAGCAGATTGGTACACTCAGCAAATGGTAATAAGCCGAAAGCTTTGAGAACCCCTGATGAAAAATCTAATTGTCCAGATGTCGGCAATAAGTCCTGATGATATATTTATTTATTTGTTCCACGTAGGACAAAAATAATCAATTGTATACTTTCCTAGAAGAGTATTCCCACTTTACAACTATTTCAATTTCCTGCAAATTGTGGAAACCCTCTCTGTAGAAAAACTCTCTCCTCTCTTGGAATTTTCTCTTGTCCGGCCGCAGCTGAGGTTGGGGCCGATGTTGTGCCACTGAACAAATGTTTGCATTATCGCAGATCTATAACCCGGATCGTGTCTCGTTTCCTGAATATTTCATACGTGAAAACAATGCCTTCTCTTATTCTACCAGACCGTGAATCCACGTTTTTCTTAATAATGAATCGCGCCTTTTCAAGGTAAATGCGGAAAATTGAATGTTGGTTTTAGTTTAACAAATTTTGACACCAACATTTGTGACAGGAAAACAGAGTAAATATTTTTTCATAATTTTTAATTTGAGTTGTAAATCTATCAATAATATAAGAATTAATAAAAAAATTAAAATTATAACTTAAATTGATAAAACTTTTGCAGGATATAAAACTGATTTTATTTATTCCACACAGGGTATATTTTTTTTAACATTATTGTTTTGGAAACTTGTCTTTAACACACTATACTATTGTAAATGGTGGGGCCTAGAAACTTCCTTTGAAGGCCAATAAAATAAAAAGTATTGCTGACAGACAAAATTTATTTTTTGGATAATAGAAGAACATAATTTCAAGAAATCATGCAATTTTAAACAAAATATCTTGAAGGTGATGACTGGCAACTCTTCTTTATGTACCGATGCAACCGATTTCTGAAGCTCCTTTCTACACTTTCCAACATCCGGGCTATTTCTGGCCAAATAATATTCTTTAGGTGAAGCAGGGTTGTAGGACGGTGTTTGTAAACCTCTGCCTTGCCTTGAGATATCTCCATAAAATAATCAGATGGCGTTAGGGTTATGAGGCAATGTTCCCCTGAAGGTTCATCTCGATTCGAGGTGAAATACGCCAAGAGTAATGCATATAGATTTCGTCATCGCAAACTGCTCCGGGACGAAAGAGTCTTAAAGAGGAGGCAGTGAGAGAGTAGGTACCTACTAGAATGGGCGGAGACTCGTAAAGCGATCTATAACATAGTTGGGGCACGCGGCAGGCGGACGACGAAGCAGACTCTTGTATAAACAAGACGGGAGATAAGCGTAATTACCCGCGCATATTATGTCATTCGGGATGATGTTAGAGTATTCCAGATATATTCGAGCCACTAAATAAGCGACGTATTTGTATGCGGGGACAGAGATACACAGACATACAGTTCAATAGATGATTAGCAGCATCGTGGTGAGCGTATGCAGTTTAGTGTCGAGTGGAGTACTCGGGAAGTTACTGGCATACTGGGATAGCTGTGGATGTGAATATTTGGTAGTTTTGAGGAATATTGGGATGCAAGGTATAGGGAGACAGTACCGGCGAGTGGAAGTGAACACTCGGCAGTAGTGTTGAAGAGTTGGACAGTTGAATGTAATATAAACAAATAGTGACATAAATAGTCGAAATAAATAATCAGTAATATCGTGTATATAGTCATGTTGATTGTTTAAATAAATAAATAAATAAATAGTGTTAGTGTTTAAATAGTTAATTCAATTCTTAACGTTAATTAGTACTTGTTTAACCATAGTCGTCGTCTTTGTTATTATTCTTTAATATTTATTTATCGTTTTAATAAACATCTATTTTTATTATTAATAATTCTTTGAATTTTACACTTCACCCAAATAAATAAAAACGTAACAATATCTAAATAAATTCGCGAACTTTCAGAAAAGTATTGCATGCTCTTTTGCTGTAATTATCGCTCGTAAGTGATGATTCATAGTCGCTACCAACACTCCGTACTATTCTTATGTAAAGTAGTTCTAAATTACTCTAATGTACTACATACTTTGTTGTCAATAAGATTTATAATGGGATTCTAGACATTCTATTAAATTAAAATAAAATTAGAAGAATCTTTTAATATTTATTTATTGTCTTAATAAACATTTATTTTAATTAATAATAATTCTTTAATTTTTACACTTTACCCAAATAAATAAAAACGTTACAATACCAACAATGGGGACTTATGATTTTAGAATTTTAGTATTACTATCTAATGAGTTCTCAGGTAACCTTTTAGACAAAGATGACAAGCTCGAAGAAAGATACAGCAAAGTATTACCATAACCTTTCTTTTAATACCGGGATAGAATAGAATTCACTAATCCAAAAATGAGGATTAGCTTAAACTTTTTTGTGAATCGGGGTGTAAGATTATTTATTTATTTAAATGATTAACGCGACTATTTATTTTCACACTATTTATTTTACTGCACTCTCGTACTTTTACTTAACTAACTGTTTATTTTACTACGCGTTCTAAATATAGTCTGCCGGCCTGATGCAGGCTCTTGTAGACTGTTTACGCGATATTTTTATGAATTTGTTTATTTCACTATTTACTTATATCACATTCAACTGCCCGATCTAGTATCACGAACTGTCCGGATGTCGCAATTCTTCAACACCAATGCCAAGTATCCACTCGAACTCGCTGTTACTATCCTCTTATACTCCCAATACTCGCCAACACTACCGAGTATTCACTTCTACAACCATCCCAGTATATAAGTAACTTCCTGTCTCGCCGTTACTGTCCTCGTACACTATAGCTTCCCAATACTCGTCAACACTACCGAGTATTCACATCCACAGCTATCCCAGTGTACCAGTAACTTCCCTAGTACCTACTCCACTCGACAGTATACTGCATACGCTCACCACGGTACTGCTATGCTACTAAACTCACTACTCAACTCAGCTGACTATGTAACTCTTTCACTATGTAACTAACTCTCGGGCATAGCTGAGTCCCTTTTATATAGTTGCCATTACCTTCTAGAGAGCTCTAAAATATTCAACCCTATAATAACAATGAACACAAAAGGTTCAGGCGACCGAAAGTAATTAAACACGTCGCGACTCGTCTGTTTACGTCGCCCGGCTGCTATCGCGAATACGTCATTGCTATACTTAGCGCAGCGGCGATGCTCATATGTTACAATATGCTTGTTTATTAAATGAATGTCACGGAAAGTACATTATATATTAAATTTCATAAACTTCTGCGATTTTAATCATTCTGAAATACCCCTCAAAGTACTTGAAAGAAAGTTATATTAAAAGTTGTTTGAAAGTCATGAAAACATTTCGTCAAATGTAGGAACATCACCATTACAGAGAATAAATATTTATCGCTAAACACATTGAGGCCCGTGCGTTTTTATGTAGGCAAACAAATTTAGATTTATTTACCCACATCGTGGTATTCATGAGGTGGTATATGCACCACTTTATCATTGCCGTTATGGTTCTTATCTAGACGAAAAAACCAAGATCAAAGTTAGAATGTGAGATGTTTATTTGTGTTTGCATCGTCCTCGTTCTATACTAGCTTTGTAGGAATGTTATTCGCCCTAAAATAAATACAAGTATATGCTTTACTTTGACTTCCTTCATAACACGAAATAGAAAAAGGGGGAAGGATGACATTTTAAGTTAGGTTATAAGTAATTCAAAATAGGTATGTACAGTGACATTTTCATTTCATTTTATGAGTTTTATTTCAGTTTTTTAAACGGTCATATAAGTATTATTACAGAAATATTATATAAAATAGTTACATTTACAGCCAATGTGAGGTACCTACAAATTCAATTTTTCCGTCGACGTACAGCTCATGATTGCACGGCACAATTCTAGATAAACAATTTCATTGAATTCGAAATTAATAAATATTAATGTAATTCATTTTAATAATTATTATACCAGCATTAAACAAGTTAAATTCAATATTATAAAAATACAGTTCTTTAATTTAATCATTCGTTATTTTTCTTATGTACGAACTAAATAGTGTACTCAAATGCAATATGATGAAATGATGGTTGTTAGGGTGCGTAAAGAGTTTGTGACCGAAAACGATTTGCGGACGAAAAAGTAATGACTTCCATTTTTCTTTTGGATATTAGTACATAAACTCTTTTACAAAGGTCAACGGTATTAGTAAGTTTATTTGTTCTACTTCGGTGACTCTATGAGTGTGGAACAGTACTGAAAGCACGTCGTAAGATCTAAAGAACGCACTATTTTTTCACTTTCTATAGGTAGTATAGTATGACTAGCGAATGAAAGTTGACGTTTAGATTGATTATTTAATACATGTGGTTTCTTTTGAAAATATTTGCCTGTATTTGATTTGAAAGGAAACTGATCCTTATGTATTCCGTTACAGTAGATTAGAATTGTACTCTATATCAGGAGGCATTAAAAATGACTTCAGCAACAGGATTCAGAGATGTATTTAAAAAATTTAATACAGCAAATTCTAGTTCGTTCCTCTCAGATGTAAGCAATCCTCCAGTCGGAATTACTGTTAGAGGAAATTACAAATAATCCTATTTCATATAATTGCCAAACTAAATACGAGTAGTTTAAAGATCAAAATATTTTGTTAAAATCAGGATAAACAAAAAATGTTTAAAATATTTTAAACGCACCTCTGTTTTGAGATTCAGTTACCCTAGTCGGCCATCTATTTTCAGCCAAACATAGCAATGTATGTCTGTGCTTTCCTAGTCAACTTTCATTCGCTAGTCAAACCATGTGACAGTTTTTGAAACTGACCACAAAAGAAAAAATAGTATAAAATACATGTTTCATAAGGTCTGTTATCGCACACGCCCTTTATAAAACTCGCTGCAATGCGGCTCATTTTCGAAACACATGGCCGGTTCCACAACCCTCAATTAATTATTTAAGTGGCTGTTAAAAATTTAACAATTGTTAAAATAATTTGCATTCCACCAACCTTGATTTATTTAACTAAAATCAATTTAATAGCGTGATTAGGATCATGAATTCTAATTTGCTGATAACGTTTGTTTTGCATTCCATCAACCAAAAAAAATATTATAAATACATTTGCTTGTTTATTGTGAAAAATGTCAGATATTTCTTCATTAGCAGACTTGACTACTATTGAGGAAGATGTGGAACACATACCAAGAAAAATATACAGACCGGCAGAATCATTTTGAAATGTTTAACGACGCCGAGTTTAAGCAACGGTTCATATTTGCAAAAGGTACAGTAATGGAACTACTCCACATGTTTGGCCACGAATGGAGGCACCTACTAACAAAAACAAACCTTTTTATATTTTGCGTTCATAATGAAGTCATTACGATACGCAATTGCGTATCGTAATGACCTTCATTTCGATGCGCAATTTTTTGTTTTAGACGGTTGGTTCTAGATGACGTTTCTTTAACCCATTTTTACCTAATTTATTTTTAGTTAATTGACAATTCATTTTAATAATATAATGTCGAAATTATTATATTTTTTTTTATTTAGGGCAGATTATTTACATGAAAATGTACAAATGGTTACAAATATAATCACAAATTGAGTAAGTAAATGTTATTGTAGAAGACGCAAAATATAAAAAATAGTATAAAGAACTCATTTTATAAGACTTTCTTTCGCACTTGTCAATTAGAAAACTCGCTAACGCTCGTTTTCTAAATTTTGACGCGTGCGAAAAAAACATGTCTTATAAAACACGTTCTTTAATATACTATTATCTGCAATGAATCAATTGCTAATTACTCTACGCTTTTATGTTACTGGAGCCTTTCAACAACTATTAGGTGACCATAATAATGTCGCTAAATCAACAGTCTGCTAAGTGTTACATAGAGTTTCTTCAAAGATAGCTGCATAAAAACATCAACACATTAGAATGCCTGTAGGAGATGAGATTTTTGCCACTAAAAGCAATTTTTATGCCATAAGACAATTCCCCAATGTAATAGGTGCTATTGATTGTACGCACATACGAATTCAGTCACCATGGGGTCCATATGCAGAAATATACAGGAACAGAGAAGGCTACTTTTCACTAAAGTGACGCTCACTTGCCTATCCGAAATATTATTGCTCGATGGCGTGGATCTGTCGACGATAGCACAATTTTTAATGACAGTCCCTTACGAGTATGGATTCCTTTTGCGGGGATAATGGTTATCCCTGTAAGAAGTACTTGCGTATCCCAATCCTACGACCCAACGACGCTGCCGAAGAGGCGTATAATATTGTGCATCTAAGAACTAGAAATGCAGTCGAACGATGTTTTGGCGATTCCCATGTCTTCATGTAGAATTAAAAACCAGGATTGACAATGCTTTAGTAATTATAACCGCATGTGCGGTGTTACACAGTATTGCAATCAATCAAGATCTGGACATTCCAGAAGCCGAAGTAGATCTTCCATTTACGCAACACGGAAATGAAAACACAAGCACCAGGTCTGCTTTGTTACGTACAAGATTTGCTGTTCATCGTGGACATTAATTAGGCAATAGATAAAATTTTATACAACGACCAAATATAACTAGACAAAACATTCCCCATTCCTCCTCACTGAATGTTTTGATTTCGGCTGGCCAGACAGAGAAAGTAGAGATAGAGATATGTCTTGTCTAGTTCGAGTATTTCTCACTAGAGGCCAAGTAGAGTGTCAGTATATAGTCTAGTGTTTAGTTTGAACGTTGCACACTAGAGGCCACGTAGAAGCATGTTTATTTTTTCTTTGTTTTGTAGTTGTAGAGGTTTTGTGAGTGATAAGCTGATTTTTCTTTAATATTAAACCTTATAAATTATTTAATATTAACCTTAAATGTTAACCAAGAAAGTTTAACTCAGAACACTTGTGCCTCTAGTGAGCAACATTCAAACTTAACACTAATACTCTACGTGGCCTCAGTGGTGACCTCTAGTGAGTAATACTCGGACTAGACAAGACATATCTCTATCTCTAGTTTCTCTGTCTGGCCAGCCGAAATCAAAACAAACCAAATGAAGTTTTGTCTAGTTATATTTGGTCGTTGTTTATATACCTACGCACATTTGTAAGAATACAAAATTTTTATAAATTGACAATTTAATTTATATTTACCATTCTACAATTTTAATTACAAACAAAATACATATTAAAAAGTACTTACCAACTTATAATTTAATATTCTCATTTTTTTTTTTGGTTTTGCATGTAAATATTTACAGGCTTATTCTGTAAAAATATCGTTATATAACAACTATCGTTATTTATAAATGTAACGATGTGATCCTGAACGACATTTTGTAAAAATCGTATTCACTGAGTAATATTTATAAACGTCCTCATACCGTTTGTCACGACTTGAGCCAATTTTTTTTAGAAAAGTTTGTAGCTTTTATTGATAATTATATTGTCATTGTAATGTCATTTTGCAAAAATATATTAACATTATTATTTTCATTATTATTTCTTTATGGAGTAAAGAATATTTGTAAATACGATTATCAAATGGATTAATTATCCCATAAAAGACTTTTACTACCACAAATATTTCTTCTAAAATATAATTATGGTTGTTAATTATATATTTGATGCATGGATAAATGTTTTGTTACCTATTTTCCATTTCTTCCTGCACAAATATAAATAATAAATTAATTAACCCTTCCATTTGCTAACATTTGACATTAACAGACTGAATAACGACAAGTGAATCCTTATCGTTCACGAACTACTTAAAATAACGACAATAAGATTTAAACATAACGACAATAGTTTTACAGAATACGCTTTTTGAAAATTATCGTTATTTAACAACTTTTTCATCGTAACGATACGTTATGGTATAACGACATTCGTACAGAATAAGCCAGTTAATTTGCTTTCGCCGGTAAATCATTTCTAGGCGACCACACGTCAGATTTTTAATTACTGGAAAGTTCTTATACCCTTCCCCAGCGAATGTACATAAAATTCACAAGCATTTTTCTCCCAAACATTTGCCTTTTCTTTAAAATATGCCCCATCAGTCTTTTTGTTCTCGATTACGTTAGAATATCTGCAAAAGTTTATTTAAAAAATATTCAAATAAATGTCATTTTTAACATACTTTTGAACAAGTCGCATAAGTTCACATTTGTCTCTCTCAAGAAAATTCCTTCTCCTTTGTTTTTGCTTTTAACCGGATCACTCATTTCCAAACTCATTTAAAATTGACAGAATAAGACAGTTTTCAAAATTAACGTTGTAGATTACAGTTTTTTTACCATCTCATGCCACCCATATAAAAAAAATAACTAAATCATATTAACAGCCTGTTAGTTAATAGAAACATTAATGAGCCGGTTTCACATTTTTTAAAGTATTTTAAATGAACATTTATGCAATATTTTGCACCGTAATATAAAGAAGAATAATAATTTCATAAATAATTATATAAAAAGTTTGGTGTCAGAAATAGTCATGAAATACAACGCCCCACTACAATGACGGAGCACATAAAGTACGTCATTCATAGCCAATAGGAAACAGTTTACGTTATTTATATAAATAAAAGTAGGCAATAGTTTGTCACATGTTAAACTGTATTAGCTGGTTTATGATGGATTTAATTTACAAATTTAGATTTACGAATTTACATTTGTAAATATAAATTGTACATATCTGCTTTTACTGGGCCATGATGAATTTTAGAAATTTATGATTTAGAATTTACATTGAAAATATCACCATATTTTATATTCTAAATGTAAATTTGTAAATGCGTCCAATCATTTTACAGTATTTCAAACAATGATCTTGGTGGGAAAATGATAGTTTCAAGTGACAGTTGAAACATTTTAATTTTGATTTGACAAATGGATTTTGAAAATATGGATATATTATTAATATTATCTGTAGAACAACACAGATTGATTTTGATAAAAGTGATAAATAAAATATAACTGTCATCCCGTTTGTGCCAAACCACGTGACCCAATATAAGTTGATTGGGCATATTTCATATCATTAAATTCACTATAAACCAGCAAGATAAATCGTAAATTTCAAATCTAAATTTGTAAATCTAAATTTATAAAATAAATCCATCATAAACCTGCTATATGTGCTCTGACGTCGCATTCTGTTTCAGATCATGTGACTTTTTCAAAATATTACACATATTTCAATAATTAATTGTAAAATATGTCATGGATATTTCTTGATACTTTCAAACATGAGACTCTTTAAAGAACAATATCATTTAAAATTTAGTGCTTAGAAGTCATACAAAAATTCTTGCAACAGCCCTATTGTTATTTTTGGAACAGAACTAAATTTAATTGATATTATAATTTAACATAGTATTAGCATGTTAAATTAAAATTGCCTGATGAAAGTTGTTTTTTTTTTTAAATACTACATATTATGTTCTCTCTACTGCAGCTTCCAAAATTAAAATCAGATTGTCACACCCAGAAATGGATAATAAGACAAGATAATATATTTTAATATTTTTATTTAAACAATTTACTTTTCGTATTAATAGTATATTTTTATCTCCCATCTAGTGAATTGAGGATTGTTTCAAAAAATACATGTTGAGATGTTTGTTTTTATTTTCATCGAATTAGATTTTTTTATATTTACGATAATTTCTCTTGATAGTAGTATTTATAAAATACGGATTCTCCAATGCTGAAATCAGAACATCTCGCTTATGAATACCCGGCCATATGATGATAGGTACGTATTTATAAAATAATTCTATATTTGTACCTAAATCATGTTGAAAAATGTATATTATACACTATATAATGCGATTTCGTAACTAACAACAAGTATCTGCGTAGTGAGGACCTTTATAAATATTTATCCTGTGCAAAATATAGTATGTCGGGCATATGTTACATTAGCAAACACACACCGTACATCGTGTAAGCGTGAATTCCTCTGTCCACCTGCTTATACGCCACATTTTCCTGCATGTTTTCACTCTGCATTGATATTCAAAGTTGAGGAGGGCTGAACACACGTGCTTTGCATACGAACGCCCACAAAATCCGCAAGATCTACCCACCCAGTTGCAATGTTTATGCAGTTTTAATTTCCATCTAGGTTATACGGAAATAGAGAGAAATTTTTACAGAAAATCGCAGCTAACTAAAGAAGTAATAAAAGTGCATCTGACTAGCATACTCGTATTCACTTCCAACAATTTCCGCAGTTTTCCTTATTGCCACTGTAAGGGATGCATACCGGTTGTAACACGAAAACCTGGCCATAAGAGTTTTTAACTTGGAAAAACAGTTTTTCCTTACGTAAAACTGGTCTTTTAGTTTTAGACAATAATGCTTCAAATAAATGTTGTAGAATTTAATTCTGCATCCAACTCAAGAATCATGTATTATTTAGCACGTTTCGAACAGAACAAATTAAATTTATAATTTTATAAAAGTTACATTTTTATAGTGTTAGCCATGGTATTGAAGTAAAATTAAAAAAAAATGTTATGACATTTTACCTGTCAAAAATGGGGTACTATACCATAGTGAAATTTTAACTATCTTAGATAAAAATGCGAAAATATACGTAAATTAATGAGTATTAGTGAAATAATTTTTTAAATATTAATTAGTCCGCAAAGTACAAGTGACTGAAGTAATAATTAGGATGTAGTATCAGGTCTTTGCAACTTGATTGGTTGCCTGAATTTAAAAACGAGACTCGCGCAATGAGGTGTTGCATGGTTTTTTTTTCTTTGCTTTAATCAAAAGAATATGAAAAAATATTTAGCTCCTATTTTTTTTTTTTCGTATTATTCTTTATTCATGAGAAAATTGTCTTTGAAATTATAATGTTTGAATTTCCACATCCCCTTTCGCCTGTTGACGTTTGAAAGGACTTAACCAATGAGGTTGTGGCTTACATTTGCCACCGACGGATTTTAAACGAGTAACAGTCATGACAACTGTCAACTACTACTGATTTTTGTATTTGGAAATAATCAAACATGGTTATAAAAAAGTGTTTTGTGCAGTGTGCCCAAATAGAACTGCAATAGGGAAACAATATTTCTAGTAGTGCCTCAAAACGAAAAAAAGAAGAATAAAATGGTTGTCGCAAGTAAAGATAGAAACAGAAAATCAAAACTTCTTTGTTGTAAAGATCATTTTGATGTAAATATAAATATTTATAACAGGACAAAATGTCCCAATTACAGGATAAATATAAACATAATACAGGTGTCCATTTTATATTCCCGCTTGTAAATATAAACATTTATAACAGGACAAAATGTCCCAATTACAGGATAAATATAAACATAATACAGGTGCCCATTTTATATTCCCGCTTGTAAATATAAATATTTATAACAGGACAAAATGTCCCAATTACAGAATAAATATAAACATAATACAGGTGCCCATTTCATATTACCGCTTGTAAATATAAATATTTATAACAGGACAAAATGTCCCAATTACAGGATAAATATATACAGGTGCCCATTTTATATTCCCGCTTGAAATTATAAGAATAAGCAAAACCAAATACATTTCATAAGCCACTTGGTGAATATTAGTACTTTAAATCGAATAATCACAGTAGGTTAAGAGCAAAACAAAATTTTAAAAACCAAATCACTTATGAAATGTATCATGGATTGCCTAATCATGAATTTTCAGGCGGGAACTTTTAAAAGGCGCACCCTGTATTAGTAACATGTATATGAGTACACAATACTAAATTTAAAGATGAAAATAAATCAAACAAAACTAAAAGATGTGATATTTTAATTCTAGAGTAAACAGTTAGTTACAAACTGCAGAAAAGTAAGTACTTACATTACATTAGATCTGAACTTTTACAACGAATTTGAAAATATATCAATAAAGTTTGGATTGTTATTAAGGGGGAAGAATGCAAAAATCATAGGTATTAAAGATGACTTTTCTGGCTCATGCTGTATGATTATGTAATTTAAAAGATTTTTTATTAGTACGATACAATAATTGGAATAAAATAATTTTAATATAGATAATTTTAACGTAATATAAGACAATAAAATGCAGATTAAATTCTGTACCGTTTTAAGATAGATATCGAATTATGTATAATCTGAAATAATTTTAAACGTAATGTAAGAAAATGAACTACAAAAAAAGAACAGATTAAAACATACTATCTAAAATTATTGAATTGTCTTAAGATAAGACAATATTTTTTATGTTATTATTTACATTTTACTACAAAAACTCATCAAATCATCACAAATCCTTGCTTCCGAGCCCTAATTTTGGTTTATTTTATAGAATAGAAGGGTAATGTACCGATATGTAGTCATTTAAATGCATTTTGAGCTTGTACCCTATTCTATACTTTAGCCAATATTTTTACAATTAAATAAGAACTATTGAATACATTTATTTTTTAGCTGGAAAATGATGCACTGAGGCTACGGTTTCTTATACCGGCTAATTTTTGCACTAGTGGAGCATAAGAGAGATTGATAAATCCAGGATAAAACATTACTACACGGTATTTCTTAAGACCACTACTGACGAATGTCAATCTCCAATTGAAGAGGATCTATTCCAAACAATGTGTCGCTGGAATATGTTTTGTATATGTTTTAATAATAATGTATTCTGTAAATAGACAAAGCAAACATGTTGGAGATAAATAAATGTAAAAATAACACATGGGATGAAATTTATAATGAATTTAATTTAATTAATGTTGACATGTGTCAAATTTATTTTACATAATAAAATTTACTTCTTCGAACATCGGTGGAGTAATTTATTCTGTAGATTTACTTAGCTAGTATTTTTATTCTTGTTTTGAAGAAAATCTCTGGAATAAACTATTTTACTTCAGGAGTAAATTTAACTTTGCTAGTGCTTTACTTATCCATCTTTTATACTACTGGGCATTAAACAATGAAATATAACGCTATAATATAATAATAAATAACTAAGAACTACGCTAAAGAACCAAAAATCACGCTACACTATAAGTCAGACCTTATATCACACAGATGTCATCAAAACAATCATTGACGTTGATGTATGGTACATTTTTTTTTTCGTCATTTTTCCAGTTTTGTCATTGGCTAATATATTTCTTACTCCACAGGCAGTGTCATTTGGCGCCAATTCAAAAATATATTTTTAAACTGCTACTGTGCTTAATATATACAGAAATTTGAACAGAAAATCATATTTAATAATACTGTAGAGCGTGCTTATTCAAATTTCAGAAGAAAAAAGATATGTTAATTTTTTTTCAACACTTCATTGTCTGGCCAACCTACCGTGAAACAACAACATGAACTAACACTAGCGCCAACTGCCGCCATAGTTTCTATCACAATATTGTCAAACAATGGTCAAACTCAGGGGCGTATTTAGGCATGGGCTTTATGGGCTGCAGCAGTTAGCGACAGTTCGACAATGCTACATACTGTATTAAGATCCTGCATCGATGATCAAATTAATTAATTTAAGAATGTGTTATTTTTTGTTTTTTCTTTTCTTTTTAGTATTTATTCTAGGGCTTAAGAATTTGATTATCAAAAAAATAACAGTCTAAAATACAATTTAATTCATTTTTTATCCAGAGAAAAAAATACCGTTAATTTATGAGGTAAACACTGAAAACATTTTTAATTTTATGACAAAAAAAGTCTCCGTACGATAACCAAAACAGTAAAATTATAAATTATTTATAGGTATATGTTTTATAAAGATATATATTTTGTTGGGTTTCCTTTCGTTTTTATAACAGTAACTAAATAACGAACTATTGTTTCTACCAAATTTTTGGTCCCGATTGCATTATATTCTGCCATTCTTTTTGTAGTTTATTTTTAAATTCTACTTTAGTTTGAATGTTTTTAAGAATTCTTGCACGTGCTCAATTGGTTTTAAGTCCAATAACCGGAGGAGGGGGGGGGGGGAAGGTGGGGGGAATTGATCTTATTTTTGATAAGTATTATACAGTAGCCATTCTCTTACAAGACGCAAATTATTCATTGGATCGTTCTTATGTATGTAAATAAAGTTGTCTACTAAGCCTTTTTTCGGCACATAGCTTTAAAGTAGCTTTTAAAATATGAAAGAAACCTTTGCTATTCATAATTGTTACAATAAAAGCTAATTTTCCTACTCTCTTTGACTAAATATATTCCAAAACAACATGCTGCATTAAAAAAACATATTTTTTTTGACAAACTGGCCGTTAGATGGTTAATTAGTTAGCCCCCAAACAGTGTTAGCCCAGGGCCCCCAAAGTTCACGGTCCGCCCCTGGTCAAACTGTTTCCATGTTCTATAATTTTTTGGGAAAAAAGCATTTCATTTATGTTATTTATTCTTAATAATAATAATAATAATAATAATAATAATAATAATAATAATAATAATAATAATAATAATAATAATAAAAATAATAATTTCTTCGTGTATATAACGTATAAGTTTATATTTCAGCTATGCAAATATGAAACATTTGTACTCGCTAGATACTAACAGTTTATCAACCACTGGTAAGTCCCTGTTACGTCACGCACCAAATTCTTAACTTTAAAATTACATATCTCCCTTATGTAAAATTTTTAAGTCGCGTTTGCACTATAAATTCTAGTTTATCCTAATCTTCAAAAAAGAAAAAAAAATTGGTATAGGACCCCATTATAAAATATAATTTGCATTAAAATAATACTGCTAATAATTTGTTATATTACTTTGAATAATTCTTAATTTTCAATGATGAAATAGTACGCTTCTGAAAGGTCAAATATGTCAGTGTGACAGGTACGTTTTAGAAAGGTAAAATGTCATTATTTTGTTTGCGATTTTACTTCAGTATACCATGGCTAACACTACAAAACAAGTTAATTTAATAAAATTTTAAATTTAACCGTACTAGATAAAATCTGATAATTGAGCTGAATTTAATGCTTTATTTGAAGCAATATTGTCTCAAACTAATAAGCCATTTTTACACAAGGAAAAACTGTTTTCCTATGTTAATCGCCTATGGTCCGATTTCGTGCTGGACGGGTGATACTGAAAAATGGGCCAATCAAAATAACTTTTTAATTTATAATTATGTTTAATTTTTTTTATATACCTATATGTAAACTAGGCTTAACCGGAAGTGACGTTAACTTTCATATTTCAAATGAGATACTCTATGTATTTCGAATCTACGAGAAAACCGAATTCAACGATATGCGTAATTTTTATTGCAAAAATAAATTACAAAAACGTAAGAGTAAATTATAAATAATTAACCTGGTAAGCCATAATATCGAGTAGGCGGTGAAAATAATTTGATGATAACATAATAATAATGGCAAAAAAATTAATGACAAGGAATAACTTTCTGACAGTAAATAATTATTTCAACTGTTTTCATAGCTTACATGATATCATGGCTTACCAAGTTAATTATTCATAATTTTCTCATGTTTTTGTAACTTATATTTTCAATGAAAATTCACTTGAAGCATATCGTTGAATTCGTAATTGTTACGTAATTCCAAATTTATAAAAATATATAGAGTACCTATCTCATTTGAAATATGAAAGGTAATGTCACTTCCGATTAAAACGTCATGTCAAATACCCTGATTTGTGAGGCATGAAATTTGTAAAAGAGAAGTAAAAAGTGTCTTGTGATTATATATTTATTTGTTTATTTAGTATTTGTACAGTGTAACATTAGTTTACATCAAAACATATCGCATTTCAATTGAGCAAACAGAAATCTCAAATGTACTAGTACGAGTAAATGTAGCTCGTATTTCCGATTAATTTATGTTACATATTCTGAAAACTCTTGTATAAAATACACAGCCAAGCATATCACAAACAGTGAAGTACTATGTGCTCATTAATAATCTCAGCGAAGTATAAAGTTATCCTTTTTGTGTTTGAAGCATTTATAGAGTCCAGCCATGCGTGAATTTCACAGCATACGCGAAAGTAAAATTAATAACGAAACTTGTTACAAATGACGCGGAGAAATTTTTAATGAAAAGTGAGAAAGCTATAACAAAAAACTCATATCTATGTAAAGAATGGATAAAAATTTCTGTTTCAGCGATGTTTCTATCTGCTACAGTTATAATTTTTTTTATTCTCATTTCAACTGTGATATTTTTTTGTGCAAGTTGTTGGTACAAAGTTCGAAATAGTTATTTATGCAACAAGTGTGTAAAGTAGTAGTTTTTGGTCGAGTGCGATGTTTAAATTGTAGTATGAAACAAAAGATACTATTTTACACACGAGTTGCGTACAACATTTTTCCTACAACCGAAATGTTGGTGATTTTTGTCATAATACTGAGTGTATAGGCAGCCAGTATCTTCAAATGCTGTTAGTGCTCTTTCTCATAATACTGTACAAAATGTAACTTAAACACTCGGAAGAATCTCAGACAGATGTGGATTTGTCTTCTATAATTGTACAAATTGCACATTTAATATTAATATTAAAAATTAGGTTAGGTTAGATTACATGTCAAAAAAATATTAATGTTCTTAAAAATTAGATTAGTAGGTATTTAATCTGTTAA
Organism: Harpalus rubripes; assembly: GCA_963082715.1. Classification (NCBI taxonomy): domain Eukaryota; kingdom Metazoa; phylum Arthropoda; class Insecta; order Coleoptera; family Carabidae; genus Harpalus; species Harpalus rubripes. The sequence goes on along the minus strand of OY720449.1, from coordinate 31,497,457 downwards.
TAAAAATATTACATTTGATTCGTTCACAGTGTATATCAATATTTCTTAATAAATTTTATTACTTTCATTATTATTTACTATCTACTTGACAGGTAAATTAACCGAATTTTAATGTTACTTACTTTTCAAGTACTGTAAAGAGTGCGAGAAAAGTAATTTTCACGCCCGGTTGTAGGAAAAATATTTTAACATCTATTCATAAAGACGCACTTGGCACTTTATATAAAGTATTATATTATTAAAGTAGCAAATAACACATGGATACCAAATTCTCTTTCCATGTCCAAAAGTAAACGCCAATTTAAGGCATCAAAATTGCAAAAGAAGTTTACCTGTAGAGACAAAATGTTTTTCCCCTAGAGAAATTATATTATTTTGACAAGTAATGACATTCACTACTTTATCATACAATAGGCTACTTGCGTACCATTTTTTTTTATTTAATATTTTTGAAGGGACGATAAAAATTTGCTACCCATATTTTGACAAAATTTTCATTAATTCACCAGAAAAAAAATAATGAAATTTGATTATTTAAATTACCGCCACGTATAACGTAGAATTATGCCAAACCAATGAATGGCCGTAGAGTTAAGGATCATTCACAACAAAAAAATTAACGTAGCGGTAGAATTAGTGGCAGTGGTAGTGGCCTGGGTAAAAGATTGAATGCGTTATAGCAAATGTATTCGTTCACATCCAAAAATTAAGAAAATTAGTAGTAGCGCAGTGGCAATGGCAGCGGTAGGAGTTTGCAAACTCCAAACTTCTACGTTGCCACTACGCTACCGCTTAATTTTTTTGACAGTTTTGACGTTTATTGACATCTGATTTCTGATATCATCAGATAAAATGAGCAATAGAAAAAGGATCATTTTGTGGTGTGCCTCAGACGTTGCGCTATATAAACAAACAGACTTATTAATAAACTTTGCACAATTAAAAGTGAACACGTAATTTACCATTTTCGCTTATTAAAGGCAATTTGTGCCCACGCATTTTCTTTTTTTGAAATAATTTTAAATTCCCTTAATCTCTTCGCTTATCTCACACAATGGAGTGCTTGTGGATAAGTGTAATTAATAAGTACACTGTAAAGTTTTAACGTAGCTGCAACTACCTTTTTGGGTTGAAACTATATGCAACCCCAAGGTAGAACAATCCTTCCTTTTTAAAAAGACGATGCACCAATCTCTGTTTAGGGTAGTAAAACCTACCTCACTACCAGGTAGACACGATACGACCCTTCATATAGTGGGATGCAAATACCCGCAGCGGTTTATAGAAATACTTTAAAGTGATTTGAAATTTCCGTATCATAAGTTACCAGTAAATGCCTGTAAGGTTGTTAAAAATACTTTATAGTAATTTATATGAACCCCTACATGAGGTCATTGCAAATTCCTTGAAAAGTATATTATTTATTATTGGGATTCAGGAAAAATAATACATTATATATAATAAAAGATTTATTTGCTAAAACAAAATATACATAAATAAAATAAGATAAAATATATTGTAAGTTACATAGTGTTTTATCATTGAGGTGACTCCTGGTAAATGCCTACACGATACGAATATGTCAGTATCATTAACGATATCTGTGAACAAAGTAGATTAGCACATCCAGCAATGGGTAATATACCTTGAAGATATATTTATTTTATTTGTAAATAAAGTATGTATTCAAAAAAAGATCACGTTCACTGGCTATTGCTCCAATTCTTGCAGATCCTCGAGGAATATCTTCACTTTCTTTGGATCCTCTTGGAGCAAATAAAACTAAATTAATATTGTTGTGTCTAATAAATATTTGCGAACAAAAGAACGTTTCGTTCAAAATATTTGCTAGTTTTTCAATGTTTATTTTCTTGTAATTAAATAATAATATTATTTTATTAACAGGAAAATAATCGTATTAAATGATAATTCAACAAAAATTAAATTAACATTTGGTATAGGTATGTACCGCGAAATATAGTTATATTATCTTTGAAAGTATGTAAATAAAAAGAAAATGAAACAAAATAAAGAAAATTACCTTTAAAGTTCTAATTTTTATACGTCGAACATGGTTGTCAAGATGCGCGTTTCTTTACAATCGGCACATCTTCATTTTCTGTAGAAAATACTGTCATAACAAATCTACATGTATGTTATTTTGTACCGTACTAAACCAAGAAGGAGCTAAAAAATAGAAGGATATTAGTTTATAATTAAAAATACAACATAATGTATTTTACCTGAGTTTCAAGTATGCTCATTGCGACTGTCGACAAGAGAATAACAAATGACAGAATGACACATAAATTTCTCACCCCTCTGTGTTCTCCTTCCAATGCCTAGAAATGCGGTACCGTTATGTTAGCCTTCGGAAAAACCCGTAGGGCCTTCAGTTGGCAGCTGGACTAACAAACAATTTCTAAGAAATGCGAAAGCTTATTCGATCACTTTTCATTTCCGAAATCTTACAAATATAACTAATATCGTTTTGCATTTGTTTATATAACAACTATATACGTCTACACATCGTCAGTTATGTTTCATTGAATATTTTAGTTTTTCTTATAATTTTATGAACACGGGTAAATAACGCTATATATCAATTGTAATCTGTTATGTTTTGCATTTCACACATTTATTTATCTATCTTGTAATATGCTATGCATATTCACTAGTTTGTTACAAATCACTTTCTAGTAAGTAACGTAGAAAACGATGTATGTGTATGCACGGAATTATAAAAAAATATAATAAGATTAATCAACAAATTTAATTTGTATTAACAATGTAAGTTCAATAAGTTTGCAAATTTCAGTAAAACTGAATATTTTATATTATTTCTACCGTCGTTTTCCTATTATTCCTTTGTAATTTCACATGTATGACATTGTTACGTGCTAATTAATGTCAAGTTCATATTTTTTATGATAGGAACTGTATCTCAAATTAAAAGTTAAATTCAGCTCGAATCAACCCTAAAGGTCTAAACATGTTACAAAGGTAGTAGCACCTACCTAATATACCTACAGTGCAACACAGATGCCTGTAAGCGAATTGAATCTGCCCTACCAAATTTTCCTACCTTTTTCTTACCATGTTTCGACCTTTCTACCCTAAATCAACTTTAAGGAAGATTCAACAACTCAATTGGAGATTCATCTTCCCTGTTTCTACCCCAAAACTTTACAGTGTAATCATCTATGTCAGTTGCTTTTTGTGCAAAAATAAAATGACAGCTATAACTGTCAACCTTGCACCCTAGTTATTTATAATAAAAAATTCCTAGAAACCATAATTTCAATAATTTTTGATTGTGAACGGAAATAGTTTTACTATAAATTTCTTACGCTACCAATGCCACTAATTCTTACACTACCGCTAATTTTTTTTATTCTAAATGGGCCTTCAGCTTCGGTACGCCCCATAGCAACGGCATATGCTGGTAATTTAAACTTGACAGATCATCTGTTTGACGTTTAAAGGTTGGTATTTTAGACTGTCAGAATCCTTCTTAAGATAACGAAATACGTAATAAAAGTAACAGAAACCACGCAAATTGCTAATAATAAACATAGGACAGGGAAAGAGAAAATGAACTAATGTCAAAATCAAATTAAAACTCGCACCTGGACACCATCTACAGATCACTTTCTTAAATATGCTTCCCTTGCTCCGGTTCGAAATAATGACGTCTGAGAAAATGTTCTTTTTTAATTTACTAAAAAACATATTTTTTTAATAAAATTTATATCTTTACATTCGTTTTCAACATATTATTAGGTATATAGTGATGTATATCGGATTTTCAGTACCACGCAAGTAGCCCATTCTCAGGATTTTAGCTACCATGTGTAATTAAAATAAATATTCAAATTCAACAAATTTCTGTTGTACTGTGCAACGATTCAAAGGCTACTAAATGTGTCACAATACGAATTCGAAATATTTTATTGTTGCAAAAATAACTTTTTGCTCCTCTAGTTGTGAACACATTTCAGAAGAGAATGCTATTTTTCCTTCAATGTATTTGTAGCTAGAGGAAGAAGCCCAGGAGCCAAAAATTAAAGTTCTAAAAAATCATGCATTTCTTTATTTTTAATCATATCATAGAAAAGTGAAATAAGATTGTACATTTTATATTATTTAATAGGATAAAAATCTAATATATTAATTTAATAAAGTTTCTATCAATATCACGGAAATTGCCATCTTGAATTTCATTTCGATACAATTTTTAAATTTACTCTATCGAAGAAAGTACCTAACTTAAACTTTTTTCCATATCTTTTTAAGAAATTTAACTTTTTAATAATTTGTAATCCGTTCACAATTTGAATCAACACACAAAACCGCACAACCCACAACATTGCTTAGTTAACCAAATCGTATCTTTAATAATAATAATAAGAAAGTTTCCAATTCTATTCTACTCTATTTGGGAAACCATGTATAAAATGCGACTTTATATGTGGATGGAAAAAGAAATTTGTATCCATCATCCTCATTAAAATATTTCTTTAGAAATAGCAACGAGATTTTAGTAGGTTCGGTGCAAATTTGTAAGTAGATGTTATTTCCCAATCTTTGTCTTTGTTCTTCTTATTATTGTTTTCTGTCTTAGTGATTACCGTTATTGTCTTTCGTGTGATCGTCTTTTTGTCTTTTCTACTTTCTTTTGGATTGATGTTCGGCAATTTTAACGATCTTTTTACCATGCACTCAAGCGGATAAGCAAAATAACGAAAAATTCATGAGGAACATAATAAGACAAAAATTTTATTTCCTCCCGTTTGTAAACAATACATATTCAATTTTTATGAAATCTTTATAAAATGGCTTTTCGTGCCCAAGAAAAGGAATTTGCAAAAAGCCTATCAAAATGGTGATCACAAAAGAAGTTACATTTTAATAAAAATGAACGTTTAATGGATCCTTCCTTCTTTAAGAATATACATACCTGCAGAAAAGTTTATTCATAAAAAAAATATGAATGCATAGTGTATGTCGCGGTAGGAAACTTTTATACATTCAACACACTGGCTGCTTAGAATAATAATGTCTAGTATCATAACTCCCTTAGGTACATATCACTAGACACGCAAACGCATAATTTTGTTACCTTCCGCCACCTTTAGGTAAGGAAGGTATTGTCTTTGGTCAAAAAATTCGGTGGTGAGTTTTTAATAAATAAGCACGTTTTAAGGTCCCTAGAATACGATTTTACTATTTTTACGATGATGTCTGTATGTGTGTGTGTGTGTGTGTGTGTGTGTGCGTGCGTGCGTGCGTGCGTGCGTGCGTGCGTGCGTACGTGTGTGTGCGTGTGCGTGTGCGTGTGCGTGTGCGTGTGCGTGTGCGTGTGCGTGTGCGTGTGCGTATGCGTGTGCGTGTGCGTGTGCGTGTGCGTGTGCGTGTGTGTGTGTGTGTGTGTGTGTAACAAAATTTTCGTCTACGATAACTCTAATACTACAATTCCAAAAATTATAATTCTTTCGTATTCCTCTTCGTTGCGTCCAATTGAGATATTCGTAGTATATTTGTGTTATAATTTTAGTCGAAATATAGGATCTTTTTGCTCGAAACTTTCTGTATGGAATTTGTATAAAATACATACGCATTTACGAAAATTCTACCGCATCTACCGATTGTGTTCGAAAACACGAGTGGTAAATAGTTACCGTGTTCGAAAATGGTTTAATATCTACGAGATCCACCTACCGGATTCATGTAGAATCTAATCGCGCGTTAAAAGTGGAAATGTGTTCAAAGCAGGGTTCTGCTCAGTTTGTTAACTACGTCAAATTTCTAACCTATTTTAAATTTTCAATTTTTTTCTTTGTTTATGGATCTACCCTGCTTACCACTTGCGTTCTTAAAATATCGATTCCGGTAGCTATAACCTGATAAAAAGCTGTTTACCGGTAACAGTTCACCGGTAGAATTTTACCTCATATAACTGACGGAAGGTAATGTGCTGCTACTTTTGAATGATTGGTCTTAAAGATTTATTTTATTTTAAAAGATTTAAAACAAAGTATGAAAATATATTTTTTATACTCAGACACCGGCAATGGATTTTCCTTTGACCAAGTATTGGTTATTATCCTAGGCATTAAGAAAGACATACAGCTGTATCATGTAGCACTTTGCTTATATTAAACGACATAGCTGACAATGTTATCCAATAAAAATATGTATGATGAATAAAACGTAATGTCACTTGTGACATATTTGTTTCTATTTGTCAAAATATTTAACTACGTAATTTAAAATAAGCGATGTAATCCATGAGAGCCGATTGTCAGTTTAGAGATGAGAAGGAGTCAGTGAGATCAATTGTTAATCGTGTTATGCCCGGTTGCAGAAACATTCATCCACACTTTGTTTAATTAACGGATCATCAGAAAGAAATAATGCAACGGGATTTTTTGACAGCAATGATTTAAATTTCATAAAGGAAAGTGATACGAATTTGTTCATTTTGATGGTCCGTTAATTAAACAAAGCATTCATGAACGCAACCGGGTATTAGTGTATTATCAACGAATGCGGGTTAGTGCTTAAAATACGAAAGTAGTTTTTAGTGCGGATTTTTATTATTATGAGTACGAGGATTTTAAACGGTATTACTTTTGTCACTGTGATCTATGACCTTTTGTAACATGGCACTAACTCAGTTTTCTAGAAGCAGTTCTAGAATTTTTATGAATCCATTTACTGCTCCAGAAGTCATTTTCCCGACAACATTTACCGTGAGATAGGTACATTTAACCGACGTACGTATATGATTGAGTCTATTTACCGGTCACATCTAGACATTAACATAATAATGGAGTGTATTCTGTATCATATCCTAAAATTACTTATCAATTTAGGTTTTTATACAGTGTCTGCTATTGTTATTGGTGAAAAAAATTGCTAATACCGACTTTGCGTTTGTCGAAGAGATATAAATGATTTTATTCGTCTGACTGATGCACGGAATATCTCTCCAGTATAAGACTTTACTAACCTCTTTCAATTTTTAATTTCCTTCTTTATATGACTTTTCAAAAGACCACTAAAAGATTCAGACCGGTAAAACTGTAATTTGGCTCATCTACTTTTTATGCTCCTTCATGCCCCATTCTAGTTTAGTTTTTTGGGCCTTCTTGCTTGATTAATGTTAGAACATGTGAACAAAGCCGAAGTGTCAGGATTATTCATTAAATGTAGAACGTCTATAATACCTTCCAAAACTATGACTACACATGACACATGCTGATTTGTCAAAATTAATTATACCTACCAAATACTTTTCCCTCATATATTCTGAATAAAAGTAATAAAGCACAATAAAACAGAAAAAATATTTAGTCTTATTTTTATTACTGCCCGAGAGGTGACGCCTGGTAAACGCCCACACGGTACAAATATGTAATCATCATTACCGAATTCTGTGTACAAAGCACATTGGCACACCCAGCAATGGGTAATACGCTATGATGATATATTTATTTACTTATTTTTTTATTTGTTTACTTTTGATTACTTTAAACTCTTTTTAAAAAAAACTTTTGAAAAGTGAGATGAAGAGATTAATCATCAAAACCAGATCATCCACTGTTAATCAGCTATGGGAGAATATACAAAACATTTGGAAATTAGTTTCTAGAGTACCTAGAATTTGTCAGACAGATATCAAAGCCAGATAAGATTTTTTATTTTCGTGTTTAAATATTTCAAAAATGTCAGCAAAAAACATTTTTATAAGGATTCTTTCAGAAAATTAAGTTTAGTTAAGATTATTATTATTCTTTGCACATTTCCCTCACTCACGTAATTAATTAATTGTCTCTAAACATTTCTTTTCGAGAAAATACAAATGTTTGTAACTCTAGAAAGTATGCGCTTGTTATGAATGTCTACATGAAAAATAAAATTGCAGTAACATAAATTATACAGCTAATTCCGCAATATACAGAAGAACATCATTTATCATTCAATGTAATTCAACAAAACGGTCGTTAAAAATTTCTGCAACCAATTTTCTCTAACAAAAACATCAACAAAAACCTTAAAAAAGCATCGCGTCCTATCCTAACATTCACATACATATTTACCAGCCTTAATATCTCCATGTTTTATTTAACGAGGTCCAAGTAGACTTCGCATTCGTTCGTTTATTTTCATCCCGCGGAACAAAAGCAGATTTTTTCCCCGATAACCTTGCCTCTGCTGATGCTGTCCAATGCTTGCCCTCAGTAGAATAATATGAGTGGAGGGAGCAATGTTTTCATAAAATTCAGACTTGTCCGGGTCATGTTTTCCCAGTGACCGTAAGACTGCATTATCATACGCTTGGCTTCGCGCGAAATTCTACCAGATCTCTGATTGTTTGTTCAACGACTTCAAATTTATTTCTTTATTTTAACATATTTTAAATGAAACTTTAGATTTATACAAATATAAACAGCAGCACATAAAGATGTTACTTTTGTCTATTCATAATATAGTTTTATTAAAGTTGCCTCTTTTAATTTTAACGACTCTCCAGAGAATTTCGCTGAAAATATGATTGTTTCTTGGAAAACATTAAATAGTTTTCGTTATTTTTTATTTAAATTAATTTAAATGGGTTATATCTATTTCTTATTCATTTCAGAGAGAATACTCAAAGCCATTATAAGAATTCATTTCATGAATTAACTAATTTGAAATAAATGAGTTTCTCAAACCACAAACTCTTATTCTGTTAACTTTTTTTATACAAAAAAAAGTATTTTTGCTGTCCTCAATCAATTTTTTAATTGATTCCAAGTACAAGTATATACAGGGTAAGTCTGGGAAGACGCCCCCCCCTTTAATTTTTTTATTATAAGTAATAGAAAAAAATGGCTCATATAAAAGTTTTATTATTTTACATATGCTATTTGATGGCAGATGTAGATATTTTTTATAAAGTCAGGATTACAAGATGTCGTATCTTGTAAACGTAACAGTGCTAAACAACTTAGCAAACTAAAACAACAAATTTAGTAACAAAAACAATTTACGTTTTGTTTATTTTCACATAGCCACCTATAATATTTGTTTAAAAATTATTTCTAATATTTCTAAATTATCTCATTTTTCTCGAAATTTTTTAAATACATTAATAAAAAATAATACATCGTTGAAAAGAGAAAAAAATGGCAGTTTCTATTTTATTAAAATAATTATAGGTTGCCATTTGAAAAATAAAAGTTGATAGTCGTATCTTGTAAACCTGACTTTATAAAAAATATCTACATCTGCCATCAAATAGTATATGTAAAATAATAAAACTTTTATATGAGCCATTTTTTTCTATTACTTATAATAAAAAAGTTAAAGGGGGGGGGCGTCTTCCCAGACTCACACATACAAATGAAAGGTTCAATGACAAAGTAGACAAGTGTATTCTACGTATTTATTAAAAGAAGAAAAAAATATTCTGATCAGCACATTACATACCTTTCATTTTTGTTCAAACGAATAATGCTGGCATATGTATTGTTTCTTTTTTATATTATTATTAGTATTACTATTATTGCTATTTTCAATGTGTTAAACAATTTATGTACTCTTCTCCAAAATCTAACTATTTTAAATGAATTTCTTTTAAATTACAAATACCTACATATATTTATAGAAACTAATGTTATATATGTATATGATTCTTAACACGTCGTTATTCAAAATATTCTCGGTGAACAATTTTTAATCTATTTCGGGTAAATACATCTGTTATCTAGGGTGGAGAAAAATAAAAAAATTACGCGTGTTTTGGATTGATATTAGTAACAATTTCTGGTGATTAGAATGTTTATAATCATATAGGCCCGAACGCACTTTTATAATAATAGAACCATTCTTACTAGGTTAAACGTCATATTTATCAAAAACGCTCTATAAAAGTAGGTTCGTAATACGAGCCATATAGATATTTCATTTAAAGTTTAACATTATTCATTATTTTTAAGATTCAAGAACTTTTGTGAGCTTTATTCTAGGTAAATGTATAAAAAAATTAGAAATCCGAATCAGTTTTAAATTGTTTTAAGCTAGTATTGAATATTTAAATTTTATTAACTTTATAAATTAATATCTCTGAAACTGAACGAAATAGTTGCCTACACGATGAAAATTTTAATTTAATTTTTCATACGCATCCATATTTATACTTCCTTTTGGTAAAATATAGTGAAACTTTTGGTACCGCTGATCAAATGTCATTGTTTTCCTTTTTGGCAAAACTGCGGCGACGAAAGAAGTGAAAAAACGTGAATATGTTTGCAGGGATGTTTATCTTCTATTAAATTTTTACAGCTCCTGAAATATGCTGTTACATATTAAGTACACTTTCACCTTTAAGATGCCGTATCTCGTTATTTCCTTTCTCTTCAGGAAAAACATTTCTCGCTGCTGAAATATATAGTTGCTACCCCTAGAATGTAATGAAAAGATTAGATCTTAATTATAAGGAAACAATTTTTTAGTTGTAAACTTTGCACAATCTCTAAACAAAAATACACAAAGTTTCTTATTTGGTATAATAAAAACGTAATCTATCTTAGTTTGTAGTCTAGCACATTTTGTTGTAAATAAAAACTTAGAAAAGTTTCTGGAAACTTTAGAAAAGTTATAAAAATTCTGTTCTCACGCGTATTAGCGATAGTTACTTTTTGCGCAATCACTCATTTCAGTTAATACCGAGGATGAAACTTCTTATGGGAAAAAATTCTGCAAGAAAGGTCCATTGTTGAGACCCTGGTGTGCACTCACATTACTTTTATACGCGAAAATAATAGCTCGGAACGTCGTTGATCAAACAAGGAATACAACAACACTGATTGACTGATGACCCATAGATGCGTTTCGTCTTTATGGATCATGGGGAAGGATCTATTCTTGCGACACTGAAAATATTATTAGCATTTGAATAGAGCAAGTTGTTACGCTGTACTCCTTGCAACGGACTTGTATACTTATAATAAACGTATCCATAATATATTTTAGTAATAACAGATAAATAACTTTTTATGAAACTTTTCTAAATTATAGTTCAGGAATAATATTTCAACTTGTTATCTTTGTTAGTCAAAATTCTGTTTAGAAATAATTATCATTTTTCCTATCGAGGGTTTTTGTTTAGCCTGAATGTCACCGATCTTTGACAGTTATGTGTTGATAAGTCTTGAAATTATTATGCATAGAAGCGTGCCTTTGATGCCCTTTACCCTTCATCCCCTAGCCTCTCACGAAAGAGAAGAGATAAGATTTTTAGTTGATAGATAGTCGGGTTAGTACTCTTTTGGAGTATGTATTAGTCTAGTTTAGTTTGTCACGTCGAGAAGACGTCTGTACTCTTATGCAAACATGTAGAATTGAAGTTTTGACTCGTGTTCCGCGAACGCCAATATTTGGCCTAAAGATGCATTGGCAGCTTTAAGTTTTAGTTGATTAGTTATGTTTAGTAATGTGTAGTTTAATTATAATAATTAGTTAAGTATATAATATGTGTAAATAAAATAATAGTTTAAATCTCAAGTATTGTCCGTGTCCGATAAGTGTTCATCAAGTGTATGAAAGTGTAAGAGTGTGTGTGTGTGTTCTTCCTTTTCACCAAGTAGTGGCCGCCAATCATCCATGCGTCCACCTGTCCACCAGTCAGAATAAAGTGTGTCATCGTGGGAAAACAAGTAAGCAATAATCATCAATATTTATCATCTTCTTCAGCAGTGCGGAATGAAAAACTTAATTATAAATATTGTGAAGATTTACGTGCAACACCAGACATTATTTTGAGTAAATTTGATCATTTTACTAAACTATATTTAAAAGTTTTCCCTGCGAACGCAGAAACTAAGCCTAGTATTAATAACCATTTATTATATAAAATGACATGCAATATATATATATATATATATATATATATATATATATATATATATATATATATATATATATATATATATATAAATATACATATACCCGAATATGTTCATTTTCTATAAAAAATTTATGACACTTCCTGTGTCAACAGCAACAACCGAAAGAAGTTTTAGTCGATTAAAAAACATTGAAAGTTATTTGAGGTCAACAATGGGTGATGAAAGTCTAAGTTCGTTAGCTCTTATAAACATTGATAGAGATATAGTTGAGAAAGTCGATCTAACCCTGGTGTTGGATGAATTTAAGAAACTTAAAACTCGTAGGTTCAACTTTTAATTATATATTATACCAATTATTTCTTACATTTTTTGTGAAACAATTTTATTTGTATTACTAATTTTATATTACTAATGTTGATTTATATATATATATATATATATATATATATATATATATATATATATATTACTTTAAATAAATTACGAATTTATTATGGCGCCTTTTTACTGAGAAAAACCCGCCTGTGGATTTTCCTAGTTACGCCAATGTTCCGCACCCCCCTCGTGTTCCAATATATTTTAACATTATCTAACCTAACACATAAAATTCATGCTTGGAAATTTAAGACCGAGTTTTATGCGTTAGGTATAGGTTTTTGTTATTGTTTTTGGAGAAATATACTAAGCTAAGTAACATGTTCAACAACGGTTCCTCGTTACTAAACCTCGCCTCATCGTGATTTAATTGGTCCGCCACGCCTCTTGAGACTTTAATTTTTTGAACACGGTCCATTAGTTTTTGTTAGAAAAATTATTTAACCAGTTTTTCATAAAACTTAATTTATTAATTAATTTTATGCAAAATTCATATATTTAACTTATAATTACAATTATAAGTGAACCGATCAGATTCAACAAGAAATGAGAAATAGTTATTTAATTATTAACGGCAGTATGTCACATACTTCTGTGCATTCTATTGGCGGAGGATGATTGTGGAGATTGAGACGAAGTCGAGATCTATAAATCTAATACCGATAGACGAAACACTTATAATAACCGCAATGTTTATTACGTTTTTTACACGATCGTCAATCGTCATAAAAGGATCTGAAAGTTATTTTGATATACACATTAAAAAAAATGATTGTCATTTTTAAAGATCGATAACTCATCACAATTACTTATCGATTAGAAATTTTTATATACCACCTTGGAAACCCAATCGGTCAACATTAAAATAACGAGTGGCGAAATATAGAATTATAAATAAAATAATGTTAAATAAACAATAACTATACAACTATAACTATAATAAATAACTATAGGTATGAACTGTATCTCAAGTGACGTTGAACATCTTCTAAATATTTCTAATAATGTTCTTATGAAAAAACTTAGGTCAGGTACTTACTAGTAAGTCTGTCGACTCGTTAGAGTTTTAATCAACTCATATTACTAGGAAAACAAAGTTTCCTAATAAACCAGCGTCTCGTGTTGCTTTGGTCTTGAAAAACTTGCGCGTCAGATTCAATTTCGCTCTCTCGGATCCCTCAATGTGATCGAAAAATAAAACACGCGACTTAGGCCTTTTAGCTGCTCCGAAATTCAATCCCGCCAAGCCTGGTTCCTTTTATTGCCAAAGCTAAGATAACCGAAGAAATGCAATCGCTAGGACTAAAACAATTTTGCGCTCAATTTGTCAATTAACACTACGTAGCATCACGTCTTTCACCGGAAATGATCAAGTAGAATAAAGTACGAAGTAAATAAGAATACAACCTTTTTAGTTATTGTTCTGCATTTTTATTAAATACCCGACGTTTCGACAGTATATACTGCTGCCTTCTTCAGGAAAAAAACATAAATTAATAAATAATAACAAAACATGAACAACAAGTAACCAAGGTAACAAATTACAACATATTTAATATACGAAGCCATGTTCCACTAAGGTCTAATCCGTCGCAATGATTATGATTATTATTCTTGGTTTTATAAATCTCTTTGGCTTCTCTAATTAACCTGTTTTTGAGGCATGTAGGTCTTGCAAGAATTTTTGTTTCTTTGAATTTAATTTGGTGAAATTCTTCCAGGGCATGTTCTGCAACAGACGATTTTACAGCCTGGTTCAATTTGATCGATCGCTGGTGTTAATTCAATCTTGTATAAATAGTTCTACCAGTCTGGCCAATGTCAACTTTCCCACACACATGGAATCTGGAAAACCCTGAAGACTGAAGAGGGGTGACGTCATTTACTTGTCTCAACATATGTCGAATTTTTACATATGGAGAAAACGAAATCTTCATGTTGTCCTTACAAAGAATTCTACCAATCTTGTCCGTGACATTTTTGACATATTTTTTTCTTGTTGTATTATGAGATCCGAAAGATTTTTAAATAATTTACGAAATAAATCTTATACGTAACTTTGTAATAAGTAATACCTACTATTATTCTATTATTATATGTTTTCGATGCTACGAAGTGTAAGTATATTGTTCATAGATAATGACTGTAGATAAAGAATACATTTTTAATGTAAATTGGCAACTAAATAATTATAATTCTTTCAAGTATTCACCCACTCGTCGCTACTCTGCTTGTGTCCGAATTTCTAACCAGTGTTAGAATAAGTTGCCTTCCATAATTTTTTACCCTTAATTTTGAAATTTCAGTATTTTCTCACTGATTTAATATTTATAAATAAAAATATGAATTACCGAAAATAAAATGTCTGAGGTCTACCTCTTTCAAATTTTAGTTTTCAAAAACGTTTATACAATTTGAACCAGGTATTTATTCATTTTATAAGAGAAATTTTTCGGCATTTTTAAATAAAAAGCAAAAGAATTATACACGGTGTTTCAAAAATACTGTAAAAATTTTTAAAGGCATATAGTACTGACCAAAATAAGTAAAAAGCTTAATCAACATAGGACTGATCTTCAACTGTTTCCGAGAAAAGCGAAAAATCGAAAATAACTGACAAAGATAGTGATCAAACAAAATTTTCTCTGTCAGTAAATAGACTATTAATATATATGAAACGTTTTTCTCAATTTCTAATAGTTATACGAAGTTATTTGAAAATTAAATATGTATTGGCCAAGGTCGCCACAACATTTAACATAGTGCAATTATTTGATTTAAAAAAAACAAAAGTTTTCGAGATAGCAGACGTAACCTCCGTAGAAACTCATTTTTCACTGCCTCAAATCTCGGAAACTATGGAAGATCGAATGCATGTTGATTAATCTTTTTTACTCATTTTGGTCAGTACTATATGCCCTTAATTTTTCTTGCAGGATTTTTAAAACACCCTGTATACATCTTTTTAATATTACATTTCACAATTTTTTCATATTGTTCTTCTATCTTAATTGTTCACACCGGTACCCTGAAAATGGTCATTTAAATGACCGAAACCGATCGGTAATTTTGTTTTTAAATTTGAACAATGTGAATAAGATATTTATGGTTTTATTTTAAAAACCTTCTTTCTTAAATTCATCCTTCCACTATTTTCGTCATAATCATTTTAAGTTGGTTATTTATAATATTATCGTAAGTTTACAAAGAAAATGAATATAAAATGGTGATGTTGTTTCAATCATTGTTGAGGACAATATTACTAATACATACGTATTTAAATCGTAGTCAAAAAATATATATTAAAATGTTAACGAAAATTGTTCACCAAACATTTGTTTCCATTACGGTTTATAAATCTAATCATTTAAATCATATGTATTAATTCTGATGTAACAAATTTCAGAATAACTATACAAATGTAATTTCTTCGGTTTTCAATTAAAGTACCGATGGGAATCACTTTCCTCCCAACTAAGTTCTTCGTATCGTCTGTGGGCGATCGGTCGAATGATAATTCCGCATGCCTGGTACACACGGTGAATACAAACTGCTATTTGAGACCCTGGGATGTGTATTGGATCTTTGCTGCTATTTTATACGAAGGGTTGTTGTTTATTTGACATAAAAAGTTATTGTAATTTCTCTCTGGCGATACCATACAGGCATATTGCCGCAGATTTAGGGAGGAACTCCGTATGAAGTTAAATATTTTCACTAACTTACGGCCAATAAGAAATTTATCTCAGTAATTGGATAGTTATAAAACTCTTACAGATATATGGTAGTATTTTCACTAAGTTTTCTATGAGCGTGACCAACATTAATGAAGTCCTTATAACCTCATTAGTATAATCTTTTGCAGTCTCAAAATATTAACAGAATTAAAAAATATATTATGAAAAATAATAGTCAGTGGCAGACTGGCCTCTTTATCAAATCGTCAAATTAAAGAAGTGGGTCTTGTATTCGTGATTAGCTATTTTAATTAATTATTGCAATCAAATTTTATTTATTAATTTAAGCACTCTTCATCTAACAAAAAAATACTCAGAGGGGCATACATGAATTTTTCGAGAAAAAGCTTCATGAATTTAAGTAAGTGGCACATGTAAAATAATCTACAGAATCATTAAATATGAAAAGCTTTCAAACTGATCAAGGGTCGTATTTTACATGGTACAAAAATTGTGTTTTTCTTATTTGATGTTTTTTTAACAAGGACTACATTTTAGCAAATTTTAACAATGACAATATTTTATTAGATTGCGTTTACCAGACGTCATTTCACTTCATTTTACTGGTACTCATAGCTTATATGAAGTGTGAACTAAAGGGACAACTTTTTATGATACGAAATAATAAGCAATTCCAACTTTTTACCTTCCGTCACCTTTAGGTAAGGAAGGTATTGTCTTTGGTCCCTAGAATACGATATTACTGTGTATGTGTGTGTGTGTGTGTGTGTGTGTGTGTGTGTGTGTGTGTGTGTGTGTGTGACAAAATTTTCTAATGCGATAACTCTAATACTACAATTCCAAAAATTATAATTTTTTCGTATTCCTCTTCGTTCCATCCATGTGAAGAGCTGATTAGATTTTGGTTATAACTGGTCAACCGGAAGTACCCTCATTTGAAGATTTTAACAATATACGATGTTAAATATCATTTATTCACATTTAATGTTATTATAAGTAATAAAGAATATTTTAGTCTCTACACGATTTGAATGCATTTTATACTTCATACTTGACATATTTTAATTAAAAAATTATTAAGAAATTAAATATCATATATTAGCCAGCTATGCTATAACTCTGGAAACAGTTGCTGTATTAAGAAAATTCTGATTGAAAGGTGTCAGTGTCAAGTGCAGTTGACAGTATGCATATGGAATTTGTATAAAATACATACAACTGCCGTAAAGTAATGTACAAGAAATATAATCTTTTGCAAGGAACTTTCTGTATGACATTTATACAAAATACATAGAACTGACGAAAGGTAATGTGCTGGCTACATCAGATTTTTTTATAATTTCACATGATAATATAAGAAAGACTATTCGTGAAAATGTTCTTGAAATGTATGATATTGCCAACTTATATTTTAAAAATAATAATTTAAATTATTAGTTTAATAAAATAAACATATTCATATAATTAAAAAATTGAGTATGGTGCTAGTCAAGCTAAATTTGCTAATCCAAAAATAAGGATTAACTTAATCTTTTTTGTGACTAGGGCTGTAAATGGCGGGAGGTGTTGTGTTGGACGCACCAGATTTTTAACATTAAAGTTGAGATTTTACAGTTGAAGTAGCGATTTTTCGGAAATAAGCGCTTCTTCAAAGATGTGAGAATACGGGCCTAAGTATCTCATGCAATTCGAAGATGACCTTCTTCACACATCTTTAAAATATTAAACTGTACGTTCATTCTTGTAACATTTGTCGGTGGTCTTTCAGTCGCGAACAAGTTATTGTTGTGACGTCTCATTATCCAAACACTTCCTTATTTCCGAAGTATCTTAATTATATCATATTATTTCTTACGAGTGCCTGAGTGTCTGATCGCGAACCTAGAGAACTGGGGTCGACCCCGACCGGCGCCAAATATTTCGAATTTTAAATGGCATAAAAGTGATCCCTGTGGTGCACTCTCCACGCCACTAATTAGATGAAACCTAGTAAACGAATATTTCATTATCATTACCGATATCTTTGACAAAGCAGATTAGCACACCCAGCAATGGGTAATATGCCGTGATGATATATTTATTTTATTTGTTTCTTTCTTTATTAATATCTATTATTAAGTGTATACTTTTACTTTTTTTACTAATTTCTATAAATATGATGGAACTGGAATAGTCTATTGGAAATGAGACTTAAATTCAGTTTGTCTGTTAGCGTCACAGTTTTTCGCTTAATACATTCAACCATATGTATTCCACAATAGCAGTAACAAAATATATCTTTCATCTTTGAGAAATCAATTTTCACCTCTTTCCTATCTTTGAATTTTCTTTATTAA
Source organism: Harpalus rubripes (assembly GCA_963082715.1). NCBI lineage: Eukaryota > Metazoa > Arthropoda > Insecta > Coleoptera > Carabidae > Harpalus > Harpalus rubripes. The sequence goes on along the minus strand of OY720449.1, from coordinate 31,479,151 downwards.
AAGTAGGTAGGTACTTTCCCAAACATTAATTAATTTAGCTCTAAATTTTCGATTTGATTTGTAAGTGAAGCGAAATGATTTAATATTTCTTGTTGAGAATAATTTCTTTCTGGAGTAAAAAAGAAACTTGAGTGAAATAAATAATTTTGAGAAGAGGGAAATTTCATTAAAGATTTATAAAGTGGTACCCGTTAGATGTCAACTCGAAACCTGTCATCGGCAGAGCTGCTATCTGAAACGCCCTGAAAAGAATTCTTTATGTCAAATTAAATATTTCACGCAGAGTCTAAAGCTGGACGATTCCCCTGTCATTTTATTTTTATGTTTCGTAAAGTTTTTCCTTCAATATCGACCAATAACACGGGCTTTTATTTTTCCAATGATTTTAGAATAAATAAATTATAACGAGAAAAATATTGCCTAGTACCTATTCGAGCGATTCAGAACATACTATAAATTCTAGATAGCTTAAAATGGATATATGTAGAATGTACTCATATATAGTCACTGAAATTTAATAAATAAAATTTACGTTGTTAAATTTTTATTTATAAATACCGATAGTGCATAATATTTTTGTTTACATACACAGAACGGTTTAAATTTAATCTATTCAATTATAAATGGAAATTGTTTTTTAAAACATGAAAATTTATTTGTTGTATACATTCTATCATTTTTCCATAAAAAATAATTATTATTTCGTTTTATAAAAATAATACACGGAAAATCTTTTTCAAATATAACAAACAGTTTTTCATTTAATTTTTATTTAATTTCTAATTACATTTGTTTAAATTTTCGTCTAACAAATAAACTTTTATACGTACACTACCGGTTGGCTATGGAAATCACGTGATCAAAATGGCGATTTTACAATTTTTGACGTTTAAGTGTAGTGCATTTTGTGTTTTGTATATAATGTGTATCTTTGATAAATAGTGTAAACTTTAGTGGTATGTAGTTTATTGTATATTTTAAATAATAATAACATTAGAACACATAAATTTGTTAGTATAGAATTGATATATGTTCCAGAAGACAAGAATATAATAGATTTTTCATTTGTTTAACAAAAATAGGTTAGTTGTAACGATAAATATGAATATAACAATTAAATATTATTTGATACTATGACATTATTATTGTTTTTACGTCTGTTAAAAAGTACCCTTTTTTCATTTAAATGGATTTACAAAGTATGCCTTTTTTAATACATGAAAGTGTGAAAAAACTTTTCACTGCGGAGTGAAATTTTTCTCACGCTCCCATTGCAGACTTAAAAAAAATTGTAAACTCGTAAGTAAATTATATCTTTTTTTCAAAAAAAGATATACTTTACTCACTTGCTAGATAAATAACTAGTAAAATAAAATATCTACATATGTGTATGAACTTGTAAATTTGCGTTTCTTGTTATTAATTTCAGTAGTGTTATTTCAAACTATTGTTCATTTGATATCAGTATCATAATATAATATGTACATATATCGTAATGGCATTGTAATAAAGTACAGTATATTTTTAGATGTTAATAATAAAAATTGTTGTTTCAATTTAAAAATAATAACACATAGGAAATAAATCCAACAATATTTTTAATAATTTAAAAATTATTGCTTAATTTGCTTACAGTTTTAATTTCTCATTGCATTTGGTCATATTTTTCATGATTGAACAAGTTGCAAGCGCGAGAGCGATGATAACCAATAAACAAAACAATGAATCCATTTGCCCAATGCTTTCAAATAGTTGCACTGTAGTCTGCAGAAAGCATACGACCTTGTAGAAAGAATATTTACTGCAAATTGATTGTGCTCAACACTGGATGTCTTACATATATAAAAATTTGTTATTTTATACGTATAATTTTAGTTATATTTTGTTTATCTGTTTCATATTTTGTATTTTGTGTTTACGTGTTTACTAGGTTGAATACGAGTAATAATAACAATAATTTCTTCGAATAAATATTTGTATTTAAAATGTAAATTTCAGTATGTTCTAAATATCATGTGATCAACGTTTTGCAATGTTTGACATTTGAACTGGAATTTGAGTAAAGTGGTGATTGTTGTTCTGTAGTGGAATTTCGGAAAAATAGTGTAAATTTTAGTGGTATGTTGTTTATTACATATTTTATATAATTTTAAGAATGTGCAACTAAACAATAATGCAGTATATATGCATATATTCAACAAAGGTTATGCAAATTATGTTAAATGTTTAAAAAAGAAAAGCTTTATAATCAATGTTCTAGCATATTTAACTTTCAACTAAAAAGGTTGTTTTATTGTACAAGTTATGTTTATCGAAAGTTAATTTATTTTGACTACTATATATCAAGATATCTGTAAATGGTGGAACCAGTTACAATATGTGCTTTATCAAATTATCCAGAAATCTCTTATTGTGATCTAGTTTTTGATCTACTCTAAAATTTCTGGACTAAATAGATTACTTTCAAGAATGTGAACTAATTCGTGACCTACTTGAAATTATGTCATACAGATTACATTGCTGGAGAAACTAGAACACTTCCAAGAATATGAGCTAGTCTCCGAATATGAGCTAGTCTCTTCGCCTACTTCACTAAAATCTGATGTGGCCAGCACATAACCTCTCGCCAGATATTTTACCTGGTTGTACGCATAAAACGAAAAATATTTTTAAACACAAATACATATATTCATGTCTCACTACAAAATAATTCTGACATATATTTGCAAAATCTATGGGATATTTTACAATACACACATTTTCTTTATATTCAATATCCTGAAATTTTCTTTCTCTACTTTCCTTTTCTTTTTCTTTAAATTCGTCATTTTTTCGCAAATTTCTTTGGTATTCTTTTTTACGTATATTCTTTTGCGTTGTTGACTTTTTTTATTTTCATAATCTTCATAATGATGTACATATATTTTTGACAATGGCATACAAATATTTTTAACAGTGACATGTGTCAATTACAAACATTTGAATTTCTTGTCTTGAAGTAGTTTGATTTGAGATTTTTTACATCAAATTATTTTATATGCATTTCTTTATCTCTAAATCTATAGAAGATATAATAATGAATTTATATTTATCGAATAAAGAATATAACGTTATTTAATATAAGTATTTACATAAATTTTCGATAAATAATATTTAGATGATTTTTTTTTTGTAACTACTACTTTCGGTTGTCCAATTGTTACCAAAACTTAATCAACTCTTCCCATTATTATTAGATTGAGGAATCCGTAGTTAAAAATGTCTTAAGCCGTATAGTATTTGAGAAATCGTGGATCCAACAACCACACACACATCCACACACACATACGAACATCATCGTAAAAATGTTATGATCGGACTCTAAGGACCTTAAAACGTGCTTATTCACTAAAATCTGGATATGCGATTTTTAGCATGAATCCAATACATCTCTTAGCGAGATGTAATAACAAGATCTATCTAGTTCAGAGATCTAGATTTCTCAACCAGATCAAAGGTCTAAAACTCTTGGAGTCCTGCCAGGAGCGTAAGTCAACTGTGGAAGGGATCACGTAGTATTAGCGGATGATGACGCAGGTCTAAAGAAACACCAATAAAGGTATCTTTATTGGTGGTATATTTAGCTGAAAGTGTATGTTTGTGTTTTAACCCAAGGCATCCATTTCTGAGGTTGCTAAGGAAGCATCTCTCACCCATTTTAGGCCATAGATTTAGAATTGTTTAAATAAAACGTTGCCATCCCCTGATATCGTGTCTTTTGTTGCATTTGACAGAAAATAAATTCATTTTTATAAATTTCTCAGAAACGATGCTTGACTGATGAATTGATTGGAGGATGGTCTACTATAATACATTCTTTTCTTATGCCTATAACAGTAATCTTCTTCAGGGTTGGAACCCGTCAATGTAAAAACTTGAAGTAACAACATGCAGGATAACTAATTAAGTAATTCATCAACAAAGAAATACAGGCTTTCCGACATGTTTACTTGGGTTTTGAATGGACTCTGTTTGTTTAATTTTTAATCTAGAGTTTGGTTGCCACTTTAAATTAATCGTTGTGTATATTTTGATGTTTTATTCTCTTATATATTTCTTAATCAACATCAACGGTCTAAAGTTAGGTTTTAATGCATATTTAACAATGACAACTGCCGAAGAATAAGAATAGACAGCTTAAAATGCATCGTTCAATTGAAAGGAAAGTACAATTGTCGGAGAGAGTTAATACGAAAAGAAAAAAAACATCGGAAGACCCAGAGAGCATCTATTCAGAGATATTTATTAATCACGTATCTGCATCCTATAGAAATTTATCATTCGACGACAGAGAGCTACATGTTAAAAAAATTATATTATGACAGTAATGACTTAATTTAAATATTTCTTATTAACCTTTAACCTTTTTTTGGAAATTTTATACTTTACAAATAATATGAATTGGTTAAAAAACATTTTAAAACAGAAGTGGAGTACATCTAATTACAATAATTGATAATATAATTTTAAGAAAAAATGTTATAACAATCGTATCATACAATGGTTCCAATAAAAATTTAATATTTTTTGTACGTATTGTATTTCGGGTTTTCAATATTTATTGGTTATAATATCCCTAGAGTGGCTTACACACACAACAACGTTGCCCGCCCGTACAAGCCCTTGTTACAATCACAAGCCGGTACCAGATAGCTTTGTGGTTACCAAGTTACAAGTTAATTGTATCCCAACTTGGAAAGATAACGGGAGTAGTTACCGATCAGGTCCAGTCGACCCGGATTCAAACCCACAAACTCTGAGACCAGAAGCTAGCACACGACCACTGTGCTATCCCCCCACTTAAAAATTTAATAATAATATGTTTAAATAATAAATCATTCTGTGATACACGTCCTTTTATATATAAACAAAAATATATAACACTATTCTGGATTATTACTATTTCTTGATCTTTTACTTTTACTAACTCCTTTTCCTTTGTTGCAGCTGTTTGAACCGCGCGGACTTGATCAAAGTGCATGATGGCCGTACGCCTTCGGCTCCAACAGTGGCAATGCTGTGTAACGAACTTAGTGAAGTGGAAGTGCTGTCGACGACGCCCGACGTCTTCATTGAGTTCGTGGCGAATTCAGATTGGCCTGGCCAGGGATTCAAGGCTAAGTTTGAGTTTCAGCCCATCGATGACGAACCTGGTAAGAAAAAAGACTCTAATTTTAATTAATAATATTTATTTTATAATTATAATTAATTAAAAATTAAATATGATGAACATAATAGGCGTTGTATGATACGAAGTGTTCGTAAAGTGAATCGGATGAAATCAATATCTAGTCTAATTAAGCAGAGCGAACGAACTGATCAAAAATTAGTGATCCAGTTCCTTGCGCAGGGTTAGTAGATATCCCGTACGAAAAGGTTTTTAAAGTTATTAACAATTAAGAAGTAATGTAGGTGTGTTTCTGTTCAATGTTTTAACAGAAACAGATATGATGTTTGACATAAGTAACTGCAGTTCATAGAATCAAAATATTATAATAATCTTAATATGTCAATTATCATTTTCATGTTTCATTTAAATAAAAAAAAAATTGTAAATTTCTATAGCGGGTAATACACCATTATAGTTGAGAGTTATATGGCCAAGATATACCTACCGAGGTCAGCTATGAGCGCGAGTCTAGAATAAGCATTCATGTGCAGTGTATACAGAGTGGTGACTTGAACGACGCAGGTTTCAATGGTAAAATCTTAATGTGCAGTTGTTTGCTGCCCTAATTATTTTAGAGCAAAATTGTATTTAAGTTTTTGTTACAGAATATGCTATTGTTTATAAATTTTCAATATCCGGAATCGTAAAAATAGTCGAAAACTATAATTACATTTTTGCAAAAATCATTGATGCCATGGAACAAAAATTTAAATAAAAGCGCAAACATCTGTTGCTACTTAAGGAAATCTTAAATTTAGTTCTCGTCAAACTACATTGTTGTAATTAATAACTATTACATCGTTGTCATCAACTACATAAAAATGTTTACATTATCCTCGTTTTAAACAAAAGTGCAAACATCTGTCAAAGATTCTTGAGGTTTAAAATTATTTTAAAACAAGGATAAAGAAAACATATTTATTATAGTGTTGATGACAACAATGTCATAGTTGATTACAACAATGGAATTTGACGAGAACGAAATTTAAGATTTCTTTAAGTAGTGACGGATGTTTGCGCTTTTTTCCATGGCATCAATGATTTTTGCAAAAATATTATAGTTTTCGACTATTTTTACGGTTCCGGAAATTGAAAAATTATAAACATTAGCACATTCGGATGCAGTATTTTTTCCTGTAACAAAAATCTAAATACAATTTTGCTCTAAAATAATTAGCGTAGCAAATAACTGCACATTAAGATTTTATCATTAAAACCCCTATGCTGCGTAGTCACCATCCTGTATACTATTTTATTTACAATCAATTATTAATCATAGAATTTTAAACATTCAACATAAACAATCTGCTAACAGTTAAGTACATAAACGAAAGAAATTGTGAAAATCATATCAGCCACCGGGATTTGAACCCGAGACTTTGCCTCGCTGTGTAATCAAGCTTTTAAGCTATGTCTGTTCTAACCGTAATGACTGATACTTATGATCTTACACGTAGCATATTACTGCTATACTCGTATACCTCTCAATTGAGGATATAATTTGTCATGTTTATTAGATGTGGAGTACCTACTATCTCTGGGTATAATTAACATTAACGTCTAGTGACACGTCATAATTTCTTGGTTCTATCTTAACTGTTTTTAGTATTATCAATCAGCTAACAGTTTATAAACGAAAAATGTTTTGAAGCCATTGGGTTTTTGAATAGCGTTCTGTAATGAGTGTTTTGCTATTTTCTCTTTTTCATCTTTCATTTACATTATTTTTTTTATAAAAAATAGTTGACAATTTCCATTTTGGGAATTTTTTTGGAAGAATATTTTGTATGTTTCATACAGTTGTGTTAATCTTAAATCGTTCATGACTGAAGCTCACTCTAGCGTCAATAAGCATGCTAGAACATATTGTAACATGAGAGGGTACCTACGACATTTAGTCCGCGAGCTGGGCCAGTGCGTGCAAGCCTATGATACGAATTCTAGAGTATAATAGTTAGAGAATGGACGGAGTCCCGAAAAGTGATCGATAACATAGTTGAGGCTCGCTGCTGGCGTAAGCGGACTCCTGTGTAAACAAGAGGAGAGATAAGCGTAATTATCCGTGCATTGTTATATCGGTCGAGACATTGCTAGAATTTTCTGGCAATATTAGAGCAACTAGATAAGCGACGTACTTGTTTTGAGTTAGAGTTAGTCCGTTAGAAGGACAGATACATAAATAGTAAGAAGAAAGGAGTCAGTGAGTTGAGTAGCACAGCAGTATCGTGGTGAGCGTATGCAGTTTAGTGTCGAGTGGAATACTCGGGAAGTTACTGGTATACTGGGATAGCTGTGGAAGTGAATACTCGGTAGTTTTGAGGAGTATTGGGAAGCTAGGTATACAGGAACAGTAACGTGGAGTGGAAGTGGATACTCGGAAGTAGTGTTGAAGAGTTGTGTTTTGGCATACAGACAGTCGGTGATACTGAAACTGTGAAAGTTAGAACAGTTAGTCCGTCAGAAGGACAGTTAGTTACATAAATATACAGTGGGGTCAAAGGAGTGAATTATATCCGGGCAGTTGAATATACAGACGCTGTTGAGTCAGTTAAGTATATAGACGCTGTGTAGATCAGTAGGACGGACAGTTGACTGTATTATAAATAAATAGTGACAAAAAAAGTCGAAATAAATAATCAGCAATATCGTGTAAATAAATAGTCATATGAATTGTTTAAATAAATTAATTAATAGTGCTAATGTTTAACTAGTTAATTATATTGTTAGTCTAAATTAGTATTTAATATTTGTTTAACTGTAGTAATCGTCATGGTTATTATCCTTTAATATTTATTTATTGTTTTAATAAACATCGATTTTAATTTAATAATTCTCTGATTTTTACACTTCCCTCAAATAAACAACAACGTTAAAATATCATTCCTGTTCCAAAAGACAAAAAACAGCTACCCGGAAAGTAAAATAAAAACATTCCTGACTGTTTTGAAGTTTTGAAATGCACGTATTACTAATCGATTGTGAATATTTTTTTTTACTATACTAATGTTTTCTATCTATTTTTATACCTTCCGCTGTCGTGAAAGCTTTTATAATTGGATGGATCTGATACATCTGTTACATCATGTAGCAAATAATTCTGTCAGCTTCAATTGAATTTACAGAAATATGCTTATTATTAATTTAATTGATGAATATTAGTCCAATTCTTTGCATATGAGACCCTCGTTAGTGAAATTCATACGCTTTTCCAATTTAATGGTGTATGTTTTTCAGATAATTCCCACAAACGATAATGACCTAAATTGATAAAGCATTTGTAAATTTTGTGAACAACAATTATGTCTTTTAAATAATAATATGTAAGTACACTAAGGGTTAACGTGTAGGTATAAGAACTTTAATTTCGTTTAGAATCGAAGGAAAGAGAGGAACTCATGTACATATGTTAGCAATAATTGTTGAGAATGTATACTATTGGATCCAAATGGTATAAAAATGAATGAATTGATATCTCGTTAATTCCGCACTATCTACATTTTGAGAGTTGTTCACACAATGCTGATTTCATACACAAAAAACTCCATTTGTAGTGCTTTGAATACTTTTTAAACATTTTTTCCCTGTTTTGAAGTTATGTACGTGTATTAACTATTCATGATAAAAGCGTACACGTTTTTTTAATTCATAGCAAAAAGCCAGAATTTTTCCTAGGAAGTTTGACTACATATTGTTAGTATTGAAAATCCATTCCGAATTGAATATACAATGCATGATGCTGGTATCTTTGTTACACATTTACGTACTACAAACTTTTCAATTAACATGGAGGGACTATTCAATTGTACATAAAAATGTTTTTTTATAAAAAAAATTGTTGTATTTATTGAAAAAATCTGATATGGCCCTTTTAATTTTATTATTATTATTATATATATATATATATATATATATATATATATATATATATATATATATATATATATATATATATATATATATATATATAAATATCCCCTACTAATAGCTATTTGTGTCACTTATCAAGAAATTTCACTTTTATATTTTTTATACTTTAAATATGGACAATCAACATCAGTTTTTGGACGTGGAATACACAAGATCATTTGCTTAAATGTATAAAAATTACGTAAAGTCGCAATTTTATAATGTCATTTTTGACTATTGTATTAAAATAAAAACAATCAAAAACATCAGATTGTGTATATATGACTGTCGAGACTCAAGATAGCCCTAAAAATAAAAATTCATTTTTCTTGACGGTTTCGGGAAATAGTTATTTACATAAGAGTCAGGAAAATGGTACCTTACTGTCGAAAAGTCATATTGAGATATGAAGCACTTTGTGCCGAGTATTTTACGATTCTGAGTCAAGTACAGACATTTTGCTTACGAATCATGTATTAAATTTTTTCCCAAACTTTGGATTATACTAAAAATTATTTTTTATTTAATAATTAAATCAGATTTTCTATAAATTTCTGGTAGTGTGCTTCACTCGTTTCTAAGGTGACAAATAAAATTAGTAAATAAGCGAAAACCAATAAATTACTCAGTTTTGCATTTTTGGTGCGTTCATTTGCAATGTCTTTCGAAGCAAATAATTGCGGCGAGGTTTTCTTAGACATTCTGGGATTAATATTTTCAATGTACAAAGCAACCATAAACATTTATGAAAGATAACGATATTCCTGGATTGCAGTCAATTTTATTGTCATAGCAACTAGTTTTGACAATAAAGTTGACTGAAATCCAGGAATATCGTTATCTTTCATCATCCATCCCAGTTAAGTAATTACCTCGATCCCATAAATATTTATATTCAATGAAAATGTTAAATAACACGTTTAAATGTTTTCGTGACTAGCCTGGCAAATGCAACTTTTGCGCCGCATTTTTGGCGCGAAAATAGTATTACTTAGCTATTACGAAGAAGTACATTTACTTCATTATAATCAGTATTTTTTTCTCTCTCATAGAATTTAACGGGATTTCTTATTACATTTACGAGTAATTTATTTCCGAACAATGTTTGCTATAAAAAATACAAAAGAAGATAGACTTTCTGTAACAGACAGGTGATATAAATGAAACAAGGACGTTGATTACAATAGGATTTTTTCTTGATAAATCAAAGTAAAATGAAACTAAACTTTGAAAGAACTTCGTTAGGTTTCACTCGGTAGAAAAATTCACTATTTAAATGCATTTTCTTGGTCAAAGGGAAAATTCAAAGCTTTATTGCACATAAAGGATTCGCAGAGATTTCATTTATTTTCTCTTCGAACTGCTAAGATATTCAACCCAGACTTATTTGTTCCTTCTTATTTTTGTATCAGCATTTGTGTCAGAACCACAAAGGTTAGAAAACCCAATAGAAACAAAAGTCAATTTCAAGGGGAAATTAGTTTCTGGACAAGAAAAACTATGAGCAAACAAACCATTTCCGTACAACATAAAAGTCATTAACGGAATTAAAAGTATTTCCAAACAGCATCTTATTTTATTCTAGAAGTAGTTTATACAGAATTAAATGCTTTATCATTACTGTAAACTGGAATTACTGTTAAATCACTTTGTAAATAAATGCGTTTAATTTTATTTAAAAAATTATGTATTATTTTTGATCATCACGGCTTATTACCCATTTCTGGGTGTGCCAATCTGCTTTGTAAACAGATATCGGTAAAGATGAAATATTTGAACCGTGCGGGCGCTTCCAGGTGTCACCTTACGGGCACATATTGCTGGCGTGAAGAGTGCACCACCGGGATCAATTTTGTGCCATTTAAAATTCGAAATATTTGGAGATCAAACCCGATTCCCCAGATTCGCGAGCAGACACTCAGGTTCGCTAAAGGTCCACTTAAATTTACTTCTAAAGTAAATTTAGATAACTCAACAAATTCGAATCAGTTTTCATATTCCTATGACCTTAAAATCATTGCAGTCAATAAAACTAGTTGCATTTGTCCATTTCATTAAATTTACTTTGGTTGTAAATTTATAAATATGGTTCCGTTAAACACCTTTTTCTAATAGCATAGAGTTAAAATTACTAAAAATAATTTAATTGTAATTGTGCAAAGAATCTGGGAGTAAAAATTATTGAAAAACACGAAATGGGAGCAGAAATAAGATAAAAGATTTCAAAGCGAAACAATACTCCAGGAGCATTACATAAACTGCTAAGCAGGGACCCGAACCGTAACGAAACCGTAACCGAAAACCGCACCGATATTTGACTTTTTATGAAACCGTAACCGAAAACCGAAACCTATATTTTATTTCTTCAAATATGGAAACTGAAAACCAATACGAAAAATAAATTCGTTCTGTAACCGAAAACGTAACCGAACCGAAATAATATCGGTACTAAAACAAGTTCATAAAAAAGAAGTTTCTTATTTAAAAAGAAATTAAGGCATTTTACTCCAATTTACAATAACTTTTGCAATTATAATAAAAAAAATACTCATTTGTTGACATTTTTCATTCAATCACCAATTTAGTTTAAGTATTACTATTGGAATAGAATTATTATTATAGTTTAAAATTAAAATATTAATATTTACGAAACGTATTTAATTTTTGTTGCAAAAATAAACTTAAGAACTTTAATGTGAAAACTTTAACTTATAGTTACTTTTTGAACCGCAATTTTTATTTTTAGATCACACCATAAAATAAGTACTTACAGATTCTTTTTGAATTTTGAATTCCGAACAGGCCGAATATATCTATTAGTACTAGTTGTTAGTAAAACGTAGAATTAAAATGTTATTACATTACGAAATAGGTACTAAATGTATTTCAAGTTGCAAAAATAAAAACTAAGCTAATTTTTCATTTAAACCGAAACCGAAAAGAACCGAAAACGTAACGAAAACGAAATTAATTTGTAATTTAACCGAATTTTTATTAATGTATAAACCGTTAACCGTAACGTCCTTGCTGCTAAGAAATCAAGAAGTGTCAAAGAATCTGAAGAAACAAATCTATAAAACTGCATTGAGACCGGTAGTCCTATACCAAAGCGAAACCTGGACATTAACAGAACTGGAAGAGCAAATATTACAAATATGGGAACGCAAACTGCTAAGAAGATTTAATGGAGGTATTAAAGAGGGAGATCAATGGAGAAGAACAAACAGAGAAACATAAGAGATACATAGAGAACCAAACATAACAACACAGGTAAAATTTCAAAGATTAAGGTGGCTCTGCCACATAGAAACATCACCAAAGCAAGCAATACCCAAGAATTTGATAGTTAGAAAACAAGACAGAAAGAATAAGATAGGAAGACCTATAAGAGATATTTGGACGAAGTAAAAAAAAGACCTGCAAGCAGCTGGATTTAAAAAGTGGAAAACCAAAGCAAGAAACAGAAAAGAATGGAAAGAAGTAGTCAAAAAAGCCCAGGACCTACAAGGCTTGTCAAGCTACCACATAAAATTGGGCAAACAATGTCCTCCAAGATTCATAACATTGCTCTCAAAATTTCGATATGACTTTTTAGTTAAATACGAATTATAATTAATTGCCTATTGATAAGGCGTGCCAAAAAGGTTATAAAAAATAGTACGTATGGTTTAAATCACTGGTAAAAAACCGTTTAACTCAAACTGGATTTTATATAATTTAACCAGTAGTTTTTATTTTAAAAAAAGTAAACAAATAAACAGATCCAAAATTATATTGATTAGGTACCAACTTTTTCATTTGTAGTAAATTCATCCATTAATTTTAATAATAATAAAACCAAAGTAAGAATTAAATTAACATTAACTGTCAAACTCTAACAATGCAGTAGTTATTAATTTAATTACTCTTGGCACTCTGTAAACAGTTTAAGTTTAATTATGTAAATTTTATTCACGTCTGCCTCATGACAGGAATGTATTATACTAATAAATTTATGCTCACTGGATGCACTTTTTAATTCTGAACATCATTTGTATTTTAACTTTTGTTCCAAACTTAATGGAAACTATCATCAAATTAAAATTTTACTATTGTATAACAATATCCATGTTCAGTTAAATCATTTTTGTTTTTTTCATTTAATATATGATTGCATTTCACACCATGAGCGAATGTGGCTGCCGAAAAAAAGTTAAACACTAATATTCTGTATTGATAATGCTATTTTCATGTTTTCGTTTATAATTATCCGTCTCTGTGATAATTGCGAATAATTACAAAATGTAATAGACAAACTGGACTATCCTATATTGATTTCTCGGGGAATTAATTCCTGTCATTAACAATTGTAATTAATGCCATATTGATTTGTATACAAATCTGCCATTTAGTTCCATTGTTACATTCACTATTAGCAATTTAAATTCATGTATTCCGCATAATTATTCTTATGTTACTCTGCATAATGTCATTGAGGCACCAATTACAATAATTTGTTGAGCAATTTATGTCTTCGACCATTATACCATCAATCAAATATAGAAGACATAATTGAAGCATTTAAATTCAAAAGGATCTAGGATCTAGCTGGCAAAAAAATAAAACTAGGTATAGTGTGTCTCAATTTATGGTGAATCAACTTGGTTTCACTGATGATACGGTAACCGGGTAACCCCCATCTCAGCGGAAGATTGTCTTACCAACCGGTCATTGTCAAGATACGATTAACAAAAATTTAACTAACTTTAAAAACTTAGAGCTGATATGAGGTGGTCGCTAGTACTTTGGTGTGAAAAATAATTTATATAACAAGTATTTTAACAAAATGGATAATAATAAATAAAACATATTGCAATTTTTTTATAGTTTCCAGTGAAATACCTTACTTTAAAACAGAATTGGGAGTTGGACCTCTACGAATTTAAATTAACTTATAGTTGCAAATAAAATAAAACAAGAGGAATAGTATTTTTCACTTAAGAATGGCATTGCTCAATAACGTTTTGTTTAAAGGTAGTTCAATTCTCTCTATGATCTGTGCTGACACCGACTACTAGAAAACTATCTTTTTCTGCATAAAAACAAACGTACATGCAGACAAGGCCATTTTTCTAGCCCTCTTCGATAATTTTTCTATGATATTATTGATATAACACATAAATCAACAAGAAACACAAAAATGCTAAAATTCACTCCAGAATCTTCCTACTTCTTCTAGTAGTAGCTTCAATGGTTTTTCAAAATTTTACTAGCTGACGGTCGCGCACGTAATTCTGTCACATTCGTGAATGTTTATATCAAAACAAATACCTTCTTTACGTTTACGTTTTTATAGATCATTTAAAATGGTCTATTGGTTCTATTGGAATATTCTTATTCTAGTAGGAATTAGTGTTTCACAAAGATCAAGGTACTCTTGATCTTGTCTTGAAATCAAGACAAGACCAAGACAAGAACTACTTTTTATTCCCCAAGACAAGACAAGAAAGTATCATCAAGAATCAAGATTTCTTGTCAAGAAGTCTTGATTTCTTGACAATTAATATTTTAAATCTGCATTTGTATGTTTTGTGTGTGGATCCTCCTAACGCTCAACTCAAATACAATTATACGGAAAATTTCGAAACCATGTAATATATAATGTATTCCTACCTTATTCTAATATGGAAAGAATAAAGAAGCCATTAGATTTTAGTGCAAATCGAGCAACTCGAATACCTAAATGTAATTATTTCGCGATTTATGTTATAATAAAAAAAACATTATTAAATTTTCTATAGATATTATATTGATCCTTTATATATATATATATATATATATATATATATATATATATATATATATATATATATATATATATATATATATATATATATACATATATATATATATATATATATATATATATATATATATATATATATATATATATATATATTAATAAATTTATAAAAATTAACTATTTTAATAAATTCCTGTAGCCTATGATTTATTATATACGAGTTTAAACTGAACTTCTTGGTTACACAGTTGAAATATTCAAATATATATAACTGACCTGAACTATGTTTTGTTTATAATGTGTATATTTCAACTAGTTCAGTGTTGAACAGTTGAACCACAGTTAACTTAAACCAAATGTCATAATATTAGTGATGTACTGTGTAATTGCACTTTCTTTCAATTGACAACAAACTGACAGGTGATGTTGTTTTTCGTTTTTGTGAATTAATTTTGCATTGTGACCAATCAAACCAACGCTATTCTCTTATATAAGAAGTGAAGTAGGTATAATAAAAATTAAATGACGGGAGGTATTGTGCTCGGCTAACTACATCATATTTTTATTAGATTTGAGAGAGAGAAATATTATTTTGGGATAAAACCAATTCCGAAAAAGGGGATCCCCCTAAAATGTCAAGAAACAAGAAATATGAATAATTCTTGAAACAAGACAAGAATTTCGTTGCCAAAAAATGAGCAAGACAAGAAATTTTTATTTTCTTGTCTTGAAAATCAAGCCAAGACAAGAAATGATCATAAAGACAACACTAGTAGCACTAGTAGGAATATTCCTGACTGCAATAGATTGTACCTTGTTGACAATTCCAAATTATTTCCAGAGCATAATTACGAGACATGTCGCCTTATGCACAGATTCTGTGTAAAGTAGTACTTTTTTGGTGGAGTGCAATGTTTTAAATTGTAGAACAAGACAAAAAACACTATTTTACACACGTGTACAATATTTTTCCTTCAACCGCAATGTTAGTGATGTTTATCATAATACTGAGTGTACAGGTGTCTCATTTTCGATGTTTTTTTAAGGTATCTCAGGTACTTATTATGGATCATTGAAAAGCTTATAAAATAAGGAAAAAGGCGAGACTATTTTCAACATTTCCCATTTAAAAATCATAAGTTTGTATTATATCTCGAGAATTATTAAGTTCTCAAAAAATCTAATTGCTCGATTTTATTCTATTTAAAAAATCTGATGTGGACACCACACGACTTCCTTGTACACAAGACCAATATGAAAGGCGATGGAAAATAAGAACGTAGCGCCAAAATGGCTTTTAAAGGAACTAATGTTAACGGGATAATTTGACATTTACTAATTTCATTTATGCATTACGTGTGAAATATTAAGAGATATAATATACCTAAACGCAAATATTAGGAGCATGATAGATAACACTGATCTTTATACAGACAAACAAATGTCACAAGTATAAATTATCCCGTCAACTATAGTTCCTCAAAATACCACCAAATGTCATATTGCTTATTTCCTATCGCCTATAAACCCAAGTATAAAATTGCACGTATTTGACGTAATTTGACATTAGTATCTATGTTTTATTGTTTTGTTATTTTTTGTCCTAATCCATAGCAAGCTTCATTACAAAAACCAAAAATTATATAAGTTTTAAATATACATATCTCGCTTATACAAAAGGCTAATTTAATAATACTTGATGCGCTAGACACAGAATTTAATTCTCTAAAATTTTTATTTGAAGCATTTATTTCTAAAATCAAAATGAAACCATTTTATTGTAGAAAAACTATTAACAACTTCAGGTAATATGTCACTTCCGGTTAGCCTGTTTTAACCAAAATCCACTATGTTATTCCAATTGACATAAAAGTCTTATATACCAAATTCGAAAAGTGTTAGATTATATTTTAAGATAGTTTTTCATTAAAATCTATTATAGGCTTCAAATAAAGTACCATTTCTAGAAATTATGTAATGAGCAAAAAGAGAGGTGCACAACTAGATGTTATAGCAGTCATAAATACAAAATTTCAACTTTCTACGGCTTACCGTTTTTGAGTTATACGAGATACATACGCACGTATGCACGTACGTACGTACAGATGTCACGACGAAATTAGTCAAAATGGATTCAGGGATGGTCAAAATGGATATTTCCGTTGAAATCTCAAAACCGAAATTTTTCGCGATTACAATACTTCCTTTACTTCGTACAAGGAAATAAAAGCGGAAAAATTTTGTAAAATTTTTTTCTCTAACTATCATAATAAATAAGATATGATATATTTTCAAAATGAAAGAAATACGAGTTTTTGCCTGTAGCTCAGAAACAAAAGAAGTTCGGAAATTCCTGTGGTGACTATTAAATTTTTCTCGAAAAGTTGACTATGGAATGTGCAAACGGTTTTGCTCTATCATTAATATTACCCGAGATACCTTAAAAAAACATCGAAAATGAGACATCATGTACAGGCATCCAGCATCTTCAAATACTGTTAGTGCTCTTTCTCATAATACTGTACAAAATGTAATTTAAACACTTGGAAGAATCTCAGACAGAAGTGGACTAGTCTTCTATAATTGTACATTTAATGCTAATAATAAAAATTAGGTTAGGTTAGAAAACATTTGAAAAAAATGTTTATGTTCTTCAAAATTAGATTAGTACTCAATCTGTTAAAAAAATTATTACATTCGTTTCATTTAGTGTGGGTACCTACTCGTATATAAATATTTTATTACTTTCATTATTATTTACTACCAAATTATATTTATGACAGGTAAATTAACCGAATTTTAATGTTGCCTAACAACGCCTATTTACTTGTCAAGCACTAGTGCTTGAAAAGTGACTCATTACACACTGTAAAGAGTGCGTGCAAAGTACTTTTTACGCACGGTTTTAGGAAAACAAACTACTTCAATTAAGTATGTCGTCAAGAATCATAAACTTTTAATTGCGCATTGACATTCTTACTCGCACCTACTCGAAAATTGTAGCTTTCAGTTTAGATGAGAAAATTATCGTGTGCAGTAGACATAATTATTTTAAGTTTTTCTCTTTAAAAGCGTACTTTGGAACCGGGCTAGCACGGCTAACTGAAAAATGAAATCATTTAGAGTAAGATTTGAAGCAAAGTGTGTTTATAATTTGGTTTGTCATTTTTAAACGGATGTCACGCAACAATATCACCTTCCCCTTCCACTCAATATAAATAAAGAACTATTTAAGTTTTCAACAACTTTTAAAGCTTTTCTAAATATGGAGCCAAATTATCATTATCTGAAAATTAATATCTAAATTTTTATTTTTAAGATAATCCGTAGTGTATTGCTAAATATATTTATATTACATTTTTGAGTAGAGAGTAATATCCTGAATTTTAGAAAAAAGTTTGATCCGGTAAAAGATTTATTGCAAGTATTTTAGGGAATTTAATTCGAAAATGTTAATTTTTTGGGATAGTATTTCTCAGTCCAAAAAGCATCTTCTAAAGATATCTAAATTCTCTGATTAACTTTTAACTTCTCCAGTATCATAAAGTTGTATGTAAATTTTGCCCTTAATTACATGGCGTGAAGAATGTGCTAATTAATAGTTCTCTACAATTCCGCGCAATTGCAGCGCTCGTAAAGTGCAGCGGAAAAGCTCTGCACTAAATTCAACAAAGCTCTATGTAGTTCCGGAAAACTCGTACAGATGGCGCAAATGTAGACGCGGTAGAAAGCTTTATTGAGCTTGAAAGCTCGAAACAACACAACAGCCATCTAGCGGAAAATAGAGGAACTGAAATAAGGGTGAAATATAAAAAGGAAGGAAATTTGAGTGCGTTTTTTGTAAACTACCACAGAGGGTGTTGAGCTCGTCATACAGAATAAAATTTTTCTTCAAAGTTATATCAAAGAAAGAGTTATTTATATCTTACTTGATTAGAATAATAAAATTAACTATTTTATTATTTAACTCTATTTACGCCTAGAAACTTTTGTTATTCTGTATGCTATAATAAGAGTATTAAAAATAATAAAGATATAAAGACATTTAAATGGCACAAAATTGACTCCTGTAGTGCACCCTCCACGCCAGCAATAAGTGCCCATGAGGTGACGCCCGGTAAACGCTCGCACGGTACAAATATGTGGTCATCATTACCGAGTACTATGCACACCCAGTGATAGTGATGGGTAATATAACATGATGATATGTTTATTTATTTTATTTAAGCCATTTATATGTAGTAGGTTGTACAAAATAAAAAAAATATTTTGTACAAAATTATAAATTTCAAATTACAAAATATTTATTTTATTCGCGTATTGTTATTCTATAAGTATAAATAATTACATACCGGATGTTTTTTTTTTCAAGGCGCACATAGAAGTGTAACATGGGAAATCAGTTTTTTGCAGACTGTTGCCCTCCGTATCAACTTAGAACGATGGTAGAAAGATAAAAAAATTCTGCGTCAAACGACACCAAATACGAGTACATATCAATTATGTGATATTATGTTACCATAAACTAATTATTATATTTATTCAAGTTTATGTTAATAGCAATAGCTCCGGCATTTTTAAATAAAAAGATAAACAAATGTTTGACATTTTATCTGTCAGAATTTGTTAGCTATGATTTTTTGTGTTATTTTCTTTTTAATGTTTTATAACAGATTATAAAATGCTTGAAAAAAATATTAAATTAATTAAATTATAACATGCAGATGTCGGTAATGATCATACCGTGCGAGCATTTAACAGGCGCCACTTCATGGACATTCGTTGCTGGCGTGGAGAGGGCATCAACAGGGGCCCGGATCACCAGATTCGCTACCAGACACTCAAGCACACGGCTACGAAACCCCATGTTATATAGGCCAGAAATATTGCAAATCACTAATCTAATAGACAAATTACTCTATATATCATTTTATATTTTCTAATTATTAAAAATACATAGAATAAATTCTATAATATATAGGTAGAAGCTGGCCAGAATGTCTGGTTAGCTTGAAGGTAAAATTTAAATTTGTATTTAGGTATGAGAGAAGTTCCCCCTTTCGATTCAGATTAGAGTTCGCTTATTTTAATACATAACAATATTGTTAAATTTTCATTCATAATTGTAATAATTAATTCATACGGGTATTATTTATTTGAAAAATTTAGTTGATTTAATTATTATAGAAAACATTCGACATTATTTTAATTAAATATATGTTTTTATGATATACAATACTTGTTCTTATAGTATTTTGCAATTTTAAAAATAGTTTATACGAGTAATAATAATATTTAACTGTAAACAAATCAAAAGTTATCCCTACATTAATAAATTACTTTTCGAGGAAAGGCAGTGTAAACCAAATTATGATTTCCTCAAGATTTTAAGTCATTAAGAAATTCGCTTTGTGAATTTAAATGTCTACTTCCAAATAATTTAATCCAAAGCTAGAAATAAGAAAGTATAAAGTTTGTACAAAGTAAATTATGTTGGAAAGTTGAGATTAAATTGAAGTAAATGAAAGGATTCTGAAACACGGCATTAATTAACACTGAACATTACGTGGAAGGTAAAACAAAAGGATAATGAGACATTGGATAGATCTTCCAAAAATTACCCAACTTCCTGTTTTAGTTTTAATTAGGATGAGCTAAAAATAACCATAGAAAGAAGGAAAAAATCCATAATGTCGGACAAATAATATTCTATAAATTGTAAATTGAGTATATTGCAATCCAGATTTTTATAATTGAGAAACTCAGTGGGAAACTACTCTACTTGACAAAATCTAGAATTTGAGAAAATAGGAAATTACATAAAACTTTAACCCTTTAGTGTCCAGAAAATATTTTGGAAAAACCTCACTTAACCCTTTAATGGTTATCTTTTATAATATTATACTATCCGCTATTGGACGATATAACTATATGGTTACATTGATTTGAAAAGCATTTTACACTCGTATTCTACAATGTGTAGCTTCCCAGGCAATGCTACCGTATGGTATCAGCTCTGTTAAAGGAGAAAATATCATTTTAACTTAATCCATCCAGTGACATTTTATTCGAAGTGTTCTTACAGTGGCGGCGCTAAGGAGGGGCCAGGGTGGTCACGTGCCGCCAAAGTGCCCACCCATTACCAACATACAAATAATAATTTTGGTATATAAAATATTTGTGAATAACATTTTATTTTTAATTTTGAACATTATTTGTATTTATACTTTTGTTCTAAAATTAATAGGGCAGAAATTACAGCTTTATGTAAATTTCACCACAGTATTTCCTGCAATTCATAAAAAAGTAAACACTCGGTATATGTAATTATTCGAATATGGATATCTGTGTCTTTGTTTCGTTCCATGTGTGTATATGAAAAAATACAATATACCTATGTATCAAATATTTTAATTTATATAAAAAAACGTATTGTATTTTACTCAGTTAATATTTATGGCTTGTTTTTGAAATATTATGGGGTCTCGTGGCCGCGTGCCTGAGTGTCTGATCGCGAATCTGAGGAACCCGGTTCAATCCCGACCGACGCCAAATATTTTAAATAGCACTAAATTGACCCTTGTGATACTCTCTCCACGCCAGCAATGAGTGCCCGTGAGGTGACGCCTAGTAAACGCCCGCATGGTACAAATATATCATCATCATTACCGATATCTGCGCACAAAGCAGATTGGCACACCCAGCAATGGCTAATTTGCCGTGATATATTTATTTATTTTATTTTTATTTTTGAAATATTAATGTTGATTACAAAATATGGATGTCAGTTAAAATGTAATTATTATAATAGTAGAAGTGCAGGTGATATTCAATTTTCACAGTTTATCAGCTCACATTTCTTTTGATAAAATGTAACTTTCAATCATAAGGCAATTTAACCTTGAATAAAAAAAAATGCCTGCGGCGCCTTTTTTTTTTGGTTACATTTACATGACCTATTATGATGCTCCCCTTTGATGCCCACTCGTTTTTTGATTGTGCCTTGTGCCCACCCTACATTTACATCCTGGCGCCGCCACTGTGTTCTTAGCCTTTAACAGTTAATGTTTGACATTATCTGGACACCAATGTATTTATGCTAAGATTTTTGTAAATAACAACCTTTTTACCTCCCGCTACCCTTGGTAAGGAAGGTATAGGGATCGTGCTAAAAATCGCATATCGAGATTTTGGTAGATGACTACGTTTTAAGGTTCCTAGAATCCAATTTTAACATTTTCACGATGATGTCTGTGTGTATGTATTTGTGGATGTGTGTGTGGATCCGTTACTCTAACACTAATACTATCATTCAGAAAATTTTGAAACCTTGTATTTCGAATTTTTTCTGTACTGGAAAGAGCCCATTAGATTTTGGTGTAAATCGAATAACCGGAAATGGCACTTTACTAGAAGCTCAAAATAGTTTTTTTAAAGCATAGGCTCCGGGACTGTAACTGACAGATAAATGTCACTGTCAAAGAACTAATCATTTCAAATTAATAACAGTAACGTATTTAAAAGAAAAAAGAAAATAGAACAGTAGGAAAGGAAATGAATACTGTTTCCAGAATATGTAAATATGTAGGTATGTATTTAGATAAAAATTAACGATTCGCAAAAAAGTTTAAGCTAATTCTCATCTTTATCTCCCGCTACCCTTGGTAAGGGAGGTATAGGGATCGTGCCAAAAATCGCGTCGAGATTTAGGTAAATGACCACGTTTTAAGGACCCTAGAATCCAATTTTAACATTTTGACGTAGATGTCTGTGTGTGTGTGTGTGTGCATGCGCGTGTGTGTGTTTGTGTGTGTGTGTGTGTGTGTGTGTGTGTGTGTGTGTGTGTAAATTACTCGGCGGGAGGGTATGTGTTGGCCACATCAGATTATTTGATATTTATAGTTTTGTCAGAAGATATTATAAACTGTGTTATTTTATTGTGAAACTTGATTTTAAGCATATTTTGGTAAAAATCAAATTATAACTATGTAAAAATATGCGTTACCTC